>JAANSK020259563.1:0-12501 GCA_011763485.2 Isoetes engelmannii | reverse complement strand
CACCGCGAGCGGCGTTAGCCGCGAGCGGCGCCGCCGCCTGCCGGTTTCCCCACCGGAAACCCTCACCATCCGACAGGTTGCCGCACGTAATCCACTAGTTTGGTCGAAATTCCGGCCTTGTTTCCGGCACGAGGGTTTCCTGTGCGAGTTAAATGGAGCTCACGGTTGCTCCTGTACTGCAGTGCTATGTCATATCTTATTGTGCTTTTTGCTTGTCTTGCTTAATCTTTGATTAAGCTCTGTTCTTCAGATCCGGCAGAGCAAGAAACAAAGCAAGAAACAGATCCTGCAAAGAAGCCCTTTTCTTTAAATCCTGCAAAGTAAGAAATAGTTATGCTGAAGGGACTCATTGAAGGGATTCTGGCAGATATTGAAGGTTATATATGATGCCAGATAACAATAACAAAAGTCGTAGAAACCGTGGAACACTTCTAGTTCGATGGGAAGCAGCCATGCAGCTAGATAGGACCTCCGGAAGGGCGATTTGCTTCCTGTAAGAATCGATTCAGAGGATATGATGCAGCTCTTGTAAAAACAGAGGATTTCTTCGCACGAAAGGGAAAAACAAACCATGCTTCTTGAACTCTGTCTGGCTATGGAGGCTTCTGTTGGTGCTTCTGCAACCCTGCCTATGCTTTCAACCTGCAACCTGAGCTCCATGACAACATGAGATGGGCTTCTCGGCGCTTAGCCATAGCATTATCTGCACGCTATAACAAAGCCAAAGCTCCAAGCCATAGCTGCCTCACCTTGACCTCTCCATTTTGCGTTTTTAAGCCCTCTGGCGAACTGGCCTCTTCTAAATCTTCATTTTCTTGAACTCTGTTTGGCTATGGCGGCTTCAAGAACCATGCTTCCTGAACTCTGTTTGGCTATGTAGGCTTCTGTTGGTGCTTCTACAACCCTGCCGAATCTGAAGAACAGGGGCTGAAACCCTGAAGCCCCTTGAAGCCACCGGATCTAAAGATCTTAGAAACAGGGATAGCGCAGGAGCAGGGATAACGGAGGAGCAGGGCGCTATGCTTTGATGCCGCGCTCCAAGCGGCGCCACCAAGACCCATAAACCAAAAATTACACTAAATAAAAGAACAGGGAAAAAGCGAGGAATTTCCTCCAAACGGTGGTTTACGGGGAGCATAGCTTGCACTGATTCACTTTGCCGCTGAATACCCTTATATCATGCACCTCTGAATACCCTTCTATCACATAGAGAAACATTGCAGTCAAGGCTTCTTCAATGATGTCCACTGCATTGTGCATTGGTTAAGCTAATAGATAGGCTATGTAGCATACATAGGTTAAGCTAACAAATAGGCTATGTAGAATCCGTCAGGTTTGCGCTTTATGCAGTCAACATCAAAAAATAAATGGCCCTCCAATTGAAAGAGCGACTTTCCCAAAGCGTGTGCTGCTTCAGAATTTGCATTCAAATAAAAGTAGAGAACACGTTTTTCAAAGCGTGTGCTGCTTCAGAATTTGCATTCAAATAACAGTTGAGAACACGCTGCTTCAGAATTTGCATTCAAATAAAAATGGAGAATAGAATAGAATAGAATTGAATTTTTATCGTCCACGGAGACCAATTTTTATCCCTCTCTCCTTCATCCGCTATGCTTTGCACTTTGCACATGGACCTGCAACACAAACTTCATTCAAGAAGGTTCTCAAATTATCTCTTCATTATGATTTGGGCAATGGTTGGCCGAAAATGGTCCGAAAAAAGGGAGTTAGATTTAATTTTTGAATCAATGGTTCTTAAATAGAATTTCTTGGCATCTGATTTAATCGAAGATGTCACTGCTTCGTCCTGGGCCAGGGTACAACTTTAAACTCCCCTGATATCCCAGGAGTCTCATCTGTTTTGATTCCGTCGCAACTCCAATGTAGGTAGTCCTTTGAATGGAGTTGTATTTCTTTTTTCTTATCTAGAATGGAGTAAGTACATAGTGCCTCGGGCTCGTGTTCCAGCAACATTTGCTTGTGCTTACACAACTAGATGAGTACTATTCACTTTGTACTTCTGTTGATGATTAATAAACTTTTGTTTCGTCCTTTAAAAAAAATAAAATAATAAATAAATATTATGAAGTTATTTTCTTGAACGTCGAAAGTGCTATGTCTGTGTTTTTGTACATGCCATGTGAGAGCAAGGCACCTACTATCTCAATAAATCAAGTGGTTCAGCAAATCGCCATGGCGATATTCTTGTTGCCCAAAGGCTTCAATATTTCCTAGCACTTAGGGTGCACCAATAGAACAATAGAAGTATATGTATTTAACTACAGAAGATCGCTGTCGCTATTTCATGGACGACATGAACATGCAAAAAGCTACATACAATTGGCAATCACATACAAAGTAACGGTCACGGTGTGCGACATTCATTTCATATTCATATAAGTAATGATCGCATCAAAAATATAATACATAGCATTACAAGTAATTCATAACTTAATTCCACGTTAAAAGTTTTAGTTGAAATCAGATATCACAATAGGAGAAACATAAGTATATAAAGTTTCCGATAGGATCGTCACAACGATTCTACCGAGTTTCCTTTATAAAATCTGGGGCGATGCCGAGTTCGTTTTTCATTTTGGCGACATGTTCAACTCCTATTGTGATCTTTTGGGATGGGTCCACTTTCGAATACCCTGTGATATCAGATATGTCAACTCCTTTGCAATTGCCAATTGCTTCACATGTTCAGCTTCACTAGGCTCGCAACTCTGGATTGTTCCAAGCAACTCATTTTGCAAGGCCCCTGACCATTTAGATGAACCGCCCCAGGGAATTCCGGCGAACACATTTTCTTCATTTTTTTCTTGGACTGTCGGATCCTTCTTCCTCACTATCAAGAATAAGTTTATTCAATGCTTTATGTAGGCTACTAGAATCCTCATCCTGACTCTCATAGGATTCAGCTTCATGGCATTCTTGAAATTCGAGAGCAGAGTCCAGTGGCTTACTAGTCAAGAATGGCATGATATTATCAAACTTTTTGTTCGATGCAGCCAGCTTCTCCATTTGAGGTTCCAAGGTTTGGCATGCTCTCTCAGTACCCTCAATGAGAGCTCTAGACTCTTGTAGTCTCTGTTCGAATCCCTTTTCATCCATGTTATCCAATATCTCATCCATTTTGTTGACGTGTGTATTCTTGTGACATTCAAGTCTGGCTTATCTGACTTGTTTGGTTTATTCTTGTCTAGAAGGCAACTCAGCTTTTGCTTTGTATTCATCTTCCTCTATCTCTGGTTGTACCATCTTTTCCAGGGTCTCAATAAAGGAGTTCAGGAAATGGCATACCTTACCATCAAATTTGAAAACGACACTGCATTTTCCTTGCAATAAGGCAACTCTCAAAGCTATCCCAGCCAGAAAAGAAATCCAATACACAGTCCGATGGAACAAGCTCTTTTACTATATGATACACATAAGAGATTTTTGCTTGACCTTTCATAACAAAGTCCCCTTCCATAGCTGCCAAAGAAAATTTAGGCTTCCCAAGAAAGTACTCCAGATATCTTTTCTTGGTCTTCGTGTCGATGTCTTCATTGCCCGTTACTTCGTACTTTCGCAAGGGAATGCTCTCTTGGGCGCATTAGTGACCTGGGTAAGACGAAGCTCCAACTTTGGATGCACCGATATGACACGAGCCTCACTTCTATTGATACGTTAGGTTGCGTAATACTGGAATTCTTTCCCCATCTTTTTACGTTGCCAACCATGCTCTTCATTAGCTCCGACTGGCACATGTGAACCACCTTGGACTTGGCTTTGACTGTTAAACAATTTTAAAGATAATACATTATTCTTCATCCCTTCCCATATGGTCATCACAATTCCCATCTGCTCAAGGTACTTCTCTGACTCTTTTCCATTTCTAAAAGCTAGACAAAGATCTTTTTGCATGTCGCCCTTAGTCTGCGGTATGGCTTGGGCAATCTCAATGCACCACTTTGTGGACTTTATCCCGAAGCTACCACTCTCTCAAGATTATGATGCCATCATGGTCGTTGTTGATCGTTTCTCTGAGATGGCACACTTTATTCCTTGCAACATCACCAGCGAGAGGACATTCTGATCTTCTTCGAAGTAGTCAGACTTCATGGATTGCCATACTATCATCAGTGATCGTGGACCTCAGTTCGTACAACTGTATTGTAATAAAGGAGAAATTAGCCAAGACTATGTATCCGTAGGAATGGAGAGAGCTGCAAATGGAACGAAAGGCTCACATGACAACACAGACTCTTGTAGGAGCCTTTACTGGTCCTGGAGAGCTCTCCCTCATTGTGTTCCTGAACATGCACACAATCATAAATGACAAGATGCACCAGAACAAGATCATGATGTCTAGATTAGAGAAGTTAGCAAAATAAGTATGGTGGGAAGAATGCCTGAAAGTGAATGTCACGGGTTCCCTGATGCATGGTCATGGCATTGGTGCTTTGGATATTTTTCACTGGACCTTTGGAAAGATCATTCCAACTTCCACGTTGGTTTGTTAAATCACATGTTGAAGACTAGAGGATGCCTCCAAGGACAACTGGGGCCACTTAAAGGAAGAAGGTCGTCCTAAATGCATTAGGGGAGCTACAATCCTTAACTGAAGACCGAGAAGTCAATTGCACTAGCAAGGACTTCATAGCTCTACCGGGACCACTAGTTCAACATAGACAACTAATGAGAAGGCTATATTTGCAATTGGATAACTACTCTGGTTAAAACAAAAACATATATCTTTTCTTCTACCTTTCCTATCTTGTTTCCTTAGCAAATCCAATTTGGGTTTATGATGGTAGGCCACACGCATGATGACATTGATGCATTATTTGATAATTACTCAACTTTGCTACGCAGATCGGATGCATTAACTATTTCAGAGCTCATGCAACTATTTCAAGAATGAAGTTTGAAGGCACTAGACCGTACCTGGTTACGGAAGTCCCTGACTGGAAGTCCTTTGTGAAAGTCTATCTTACGGACAAGAAAGATTGGTTGATTGGTCATTTGAAACCCATACTTTTCAAAATTTGCATGAATGGATGGCCAGTAATGTACTACAAGATGAGGCCTGGTCATCGAGAATGGTTGCCTCATAAGGGTACGGATGTGGAAGGCATATGAAAATGATTTATTAACAATACCCTAGGGATCACCAAAAGCTGTTAAGCCATGTGCAAGCCTGAAGGAGATAGGTGCACTAAAATCCTTTGTTGCAAAGTATATGCTTCATTGGGCAAATATTACCAGCGCTGGTAAGAATTCATATTGAAATGCTTACATGAATGATGTTAATGCTTATTGGTCCAATCTAATGCGTGTGCTTGGGGAGGTTCCCTCAAGCATCGGAGAGATTAGAGATTTCTGGCCTCTCACAAGACAAGTTGTGCTAGTGGAACCAGATTTAGTATTGGCCGATGAGTACATCGCTCCTGCTCCTTATGCGGAACCTACTAAGGATAGTCCAAAAAACATAGTTGAAATTTTCGATTCATATACAGATGTCACGAAAGGTATGTTCTTGCCTTTACTCATTAGACCTACAGATGCTTATCCAACATGGATGGCTATGCAGAAGACGACCCTGTACAAGATCCAACCCTTCCACATCACGAGGAAGTGCTTGTGTCTTGGTCGAAGCTCGTTGCAAGGAAAGGAATCGCCTATGTGCAGCAAGATAGAGGGTGTTGGTGTAAGAAGTGGAGGCCCAACTCTAATGATAGACCATGTTATCCGCATTTGAAAACCATAGACTATATGGTTGGCTAGTTAAGAACAAGCCATTGCAGATAATAATAGGGATCTAGGTGCAGGAATGATTAGTTAAAGAAAAGATGGTAAAAATACAGACTCAAATTATCAAAATTGTATCATTCTCTCCAATTAACGAATTCGTGCTTCATTGCGCTTGAACAGAAAGAGCAATTCTCACCTCTATATACTAAAAGCGCCTTGTGCCAAATCACTAAGACCACCCTATGAATCCAAGTTACATGAAAATGGCCTTCAATGGCCTCCTATCAGGCGACCTTATAAAACAAAATTGCAGTGCAAACAAAACTCTCAATGCAAAGACGAGCTCCTACCTTGCAAATTGCAGCCGTGAAACTTGCTCCACAATCACACAAACAATCCCTGGGAAAACAACTCTTTTTTTCAAAAGATTAAACGAGAGTTATTATGGATCGCCGTAAATATCAAACGCGATGACATATTAAAACCACGTTTTTGACATGTTAAAACCACTACGGAACAAAAAAACACGACACATTTGTGGACAACATTTTTTCCGTGATTTAAAGTTGGTCTAAACATGCCCACGTCCGATATCTACGGCGTTGGGAGTTATTATATATGTAAATACAAATTTAATTCCTTAATTATAGTTTTACTAAACTGACAATAACCCGTCAATCCTGCGCCCTTCCCGGTCATCGCCAGTTGCCCAATAACAACAAGATACATGACACAATATACGAGACCAGTGTGGGACAAACTAAAATTCTATCAAGTATATTTTCTGTTAAATTTAAGCCAGCCGAAGGGGTCTATGAAAACCGGAAAAATACAAAGAAACCCTCATCTTTTGACCGGCAAACTTCCTGGAAAGTTTTTCCACTATCGAAAGTTCTCAATTTTAATAGGTAGTCTTCTAGTGTTCCTAGGAATTTGGTACACGCAGGGGGCCCTACCCCGGCCGGGACATGGCGACAAATTTAATTTATTTTTTTCGATTGTAGGCGTTTAAAGACAAGTTTAATTTCTTAATTATAGTTTTACTAAACTGACAATAACCCGTCAATCCTGGGTCCTTCCCGGCCATCGCCAGTTGCCCGATAACAAGATACATTACACAATATACGAGACCTACCCCGGCCGGGACATGGCGACATGGCTCTCCACCAAGCTCAGAGCGGCTGAAGAATTCCTTCAACAGGTCTCCGCCTGACATTTAACTTTTCTGATAACAAAATAGAATTCGTAGCTTTGAATCTGCGGAAATTTATGGCTTTAAAACATTGCAAAAGCAGATCTACTTAATTTCCTTGAGGATCTTTTTGGGATCCTATCAATTGTTTCTGCAAGTTCCAAAATTGTTTCCTTAAACATAATATTTACACGGGTTAATCATCTGTTAGCTGTCGCTCGACTTGTCTATGGCTAATTATGAGTTGGCATTGTAACAGATTGATCAAGCTGCAGAGACCATAAGCAAACAGGGGCCGTCTAATTTGAGTGCGCCTAAGGCAGATGTTAGTAGCTCAGATTCTGCTCCAGCAAGTATTGCAGAAAGTCCAGTTTTGGAAAGGCAAAGTTATAACTATCAACAAACATTGTCACTAAATCATAAGGTTTCTCATGCTCCACATCTAAATTTGCAGAAACATGACAATGGTTTCCAAAACACCAAGGAAATTATATCGGACAGTCGTGAGAAGGAGGACTGGACAGCAATCTTGGCGGCATCTCCTGCCTCTACTTCTAGTAGTGTTGGGAGCTCAATTTATGTATCTCAGAGAGGTGGAGCTTTACATAGTCTAAATCAGCCTTATGGAAACGCGAAGAGGTTGGTTCAGTCTGAACTTCAGCCCTTACCACGAAAAGCTTCATCTAAAATAAATCCTCAGAAGTACACACAGAGGCAACCATCTCAATTACTCTTTGCAGAGGAAGGCGTTCAAAAGCATCATGGGTATAACAAAGAAGGCAAGCAGGCTTTGGATTCTAAAATGGTAGAATGTAATAATGATCAAGTTGTAGATACAATGTCAACTACAAATGATGCCTTGAGCAGTAGCCGTAACATTGGGGCAGATTCATCATATACGCAGCCATGTCACAACATTGCAGACTTGGCATTAACCAGTTTGGTTCATAAAAAAGTGGATAACTTGGAAGAATTAGATAATTGCAATGTTAGCGCCCAAGGTAGGGACATGACACTTCAGGAAAGATTGGATGATAACTTTTCTTCCATGGGATGTGATAAAACTGCCAATGGAGAGATCCTGGAGAAAAATAATATTTTACAAATGGATAGTAACGAAAAATTACCTGCTTATGTAGATGATGTGGAGGAAACAACCAGAATGGCCAAACAAAAGACTTCTGATGCAAATTTTGAATCTACTGAAGAAGAGAGTGATGAAAGTGCAACTGTGTCAGAATATTCCGATTCGGATTATGAAGAGAATGTAAAATCAGCAGAAATAAGAGCATCCGAAATTGCCGCAGCACTATCTGTGGTAAAGGAACAAAGAGAATTTGTGGAAAAGCTGGAAGCAGAAAAGACACAATTGGAGGCTCTACTTCTTGAGAGGGCAAAGGAACAAGTGGACGAGGTGAGTTCTTTCCATTGTCCACTTTTTATAGCTAACATTTTATTGCTACAATTGCATTATAGTATTGAATGGCCATGGAGGTATTTGCACATAGTCAGATGCACAAATTTTTATTTGAAGTTATATTTGTTGTTCGAAAAAGAAGCAAATACAAACAAGATCTGAACATAGCACCAATAAGCAAGTACGAATAAGTTAGGGATCTTTTTTGGTGTCCAAATTTATAACTTAGATGAGCATTTTTGGCCGTTGAAATTCTTACCTATTGTTTACACATTTTGTGACAATAGGCCGCAGGTCTCAGAACAAATATGCTCGAAATCATGCAAGCTGCAGAACTGGAGAAACGTCGTCATACCAGCACAAGAATGGAAGCGCTTGCAAGAGAAGCTAAGCTTGAGGTTCTAGACTTTTACATGGCTGGCATTACTCTTTAGATCCTTATTTGGGACTTGTTAGTTTATACAGCTCCTACTGACATCTGTACTTGTCTCATCCTTTTATCTGGTCTGACTGAAGGCCGAAAATTATGAGCTTTCTAGAGCACTTGCTACTACTCAGAGAAATCTAGACAAACAGGTATACTTCTGTGTCCAGCCTGCTTTTAGATTTTAGGTGAAGCCAAGTTGTAATGGTTTTCATACTTCAGTTCATGCGCTCCTTATCTATTAGTTCACTCTTTCTTTATTTTTAAAAGTTGTCGGAGGCAGTTGACCTCAGGAACAAGGTCGAATCAAAGAAGTATTCAATAGCAGGTAGCCATTTTTCTATATTGTTAGGACACACATGATAATTTTCGTTTGAACATTATAAGATATTTTTAAAGTTACCATAGTGAAGTTTTGGATACTGGAAAACAAAATTCGCCTAATTAATATTTCAGCTGGCTAATCTTAACTCAGTAAGGAGAAATTGGTAACTCGTCGATCATCAGACGTACATGATTTGCAGGCGATTGCAATGTTAGCAGGTCTGGTTGCTTTTTAAGGAGGAAATTCTTTTGTCTCATTTTTTGGTTATGAAATGGGATACTGATCCTCCTGCGGAGAAAGAACCCCTTGTGCCCCGCCCCACCTCGCCCCACCTGCCTGCAGTCCCAAAGCTGTAGATACCAAATCACTCAGACCCCACGTTGACAATCTGCTAATTTATTGGCCAATTGTAGTGTTAATATAGAATTATCTTTGAATAAGTGTTATTATTGTTTGGTTTTATTTGATTTGTTGTTCGTTATGTTTATGTTAATTTTGAAGATTTATATAGATATGCATTATATAGGGAGGAAGAAACAATATCTACGTATTTAGTTGCAACTTGCATGTGCCTTTCCCCTTGCATCTAAAGTCACTTTAAAATGGGCATCTATGCACAGTACAGTAGTAAATTATAGATCCATTCTCTAGGTCATCCACCTAATAAAGAGTATTTCCTGTCGTAATTACTACAGGGAGTAAACTTCTTGCGGCTTAGGATCTTATGCTAAAGTAGCTTTTATGCGCAGGTATAGAAAGGAAGATAAAAAAACTTGGACAGCATCTCGTTCATCCTCCTCAGGCTGGAAAGGTGTTGTTTTGCAGATTGCTCATATATATGAAAATTTATATAGAACAATTGGAGTTTGATATGGAGCAGAAAGATAGCTGCATATAAAATACGGCGAAGCTTTGATTGACATGAAATGTTTGTTAGTTTCCGCATTTTATATCAAAACTTGTTATTTGAATGGCCTCTCTATTTGACTTCTTTTTCTATCTTTGAACTTTGAAAAAATAGGAGGAACCGTTGGCCTACCCTAATCACATTTCCTATGAAGAGAATTCAAAAGAACAGAGGCGGAATATTGAGAACTGCCAACTCCAGGTTAGAATACCTTTTGTGTTGCCTTACTTTATCCACGGAGTTTACTTGATTCCACGTTGCTTATGTAATTGATTCTATGTTGCAGGCAAGTGAGATCCAGCAAAAGATAACCAATGCTAAAAATGCAATGTGGATACCATCGGAGAGGGAAAAAGAACTGGAAAATCTCTTGACCCAGCTGACTGATCATCTTATTCAAAAGCAAACACAGGTACCAACAAAATGCGCCTTTTTTAAAAAGCGCAATTTTTGTTCCATGTGTTTGGATTTAGCTGAGAGTTTGGCATTACTTTCTAGGTTGAGGCACTATTAACGGAGAAAGGCACCTTAACTTTTCGTCTTGAGGTCATATTTTAGTCCCTATGAGATCTTAAAAGCTGGCATTGTGAATTTGCTTTAATATAATAGTTGTCTTATCTGTATAGGCTTTATCAAGCGCATTGCAAGAGGAGAAGGCCCTGATTGCACAACAAGGGAGGAATAAAGTTTCATATGGCAATGATGTAGAGTGGGGATCAGTCAATGTCTACTCTTCAAAGAGCAAGGTCACTGGGGATAGCATTGCTCCTGAACAGTTATTATCTAAAGACGCATTCTTATGTGGAATTAGCCCAATATTGTTGGGCATGAATAGCCTTTTCTTAGCAGGTCGTCAGTTACTCCGCGTGCACAAGATAGCAAGAGTCTTAGGTGGGATCTATTTTCTTTTGCTTCATGGATGGGTCTTATTTGTGTTTTTCAAACACTCCCCTTCACCTATACAAGTTGTAGACCCAAATTAGAAGACTAAACATGTTCAATTAACATGATTCGAAACGATGAATAAGACAAATGATCATACCTGGATTCTGTGTCTTTGAATATGCATTATTCTGAATCACTATACGATTTGAATGTGAAACTTGTCTAAAAGTGCACGGACTGTGATCAAACTGAAAATGTTGATGGCCCACCCAACACCTCTTACATACATCTAGTGTGTAGGTGTTTGATTGGGATTTGTGTTGGCTTTTAGGGTGGTGCGGAGATGCATGTATAATACAAAGGTCAAGTAAACTATTGAGCTTGTGATCGTTGATGTATTAATTGGAATCATATATAGGTATCATGTTCCATTGAATTGGCTAGAAGTATTTCTCCACTATCCACTTTGGTTTAGTGCATTCTAGAATCCAATATTCAACACCCTTCTTATTGCCTTTGAGAGCAACGATTATAAATTTATCACCAACTTTTAGTGTCTCTGCTAATATTGTAGGATTGGAGGAGAATAGGGACCTGTTGGATTCACGATCCTCCTCAATGCCAGCATGCATATTGGAGGATGGTACAATGACTTATAGTTTCCAATCATCAACAGAGTCCTTGTTCACACAACTATGCCACATGCCATTCAAGCGATAGCTGCAAAAAATACGAAGGTTCTCTTATACACAACTGCAATGGAGATTCAGGATTGATCCTCCACTTTGACTTCCTAAAAGAACCTTCTTATACTTTTTCTTTTGATGGTTTCAAATGTGCTCATCCACTCGGATGTTCCACATGTAAACCTCTCTTCAGCAATTTCTACCACTTCATGAGCATTACCTAGTTTTATGTTGTTGTACTTTAGTTGCAATTGTCTTAATTATCTCTTCAACTCAATAATCTTGCCATCATGCTCACCTTTCCCGTGGTTAGAACCAAAAAAATTCCACATCACATAGATTTCAATGTCGTTTCTGTATCTAGCCACAAAGTAAAACGGTCTACAAGCCTTGAATTGCGATGCTGCATCATCTGAAAACACATATTGTCTCTTTGGCACCCTTCCTTTTTTCGCCAGATACTTGTGGTGCTTCATGAAGCAGTGCTGCACGAACAGAGTATCGTGTTATCTATCATCTGATACATAGTAATGGGTTTCCTTGATAATCTCATCTGCCACTGAGTCATACTGATATGTTATCTGAACCAAAATTGTAATTTGATTATTCACCCAGCGCATCGATTGCATCTCCCCTTGTTCTTTGAATGTATAGTTCGGGAACAGTGCATCAACGCCATCACCGTGCATATCAACAGGGTGGGGTAATGGATGCGAGACTCGTCTGGCTCTTGTACCACAGGAGTTGCTATGACTAAGCCGAGGTGTAGAAGATAGTTGGACAAAGAAGGGGCTAAAGGGTAGCAAAGGGGATAAAGGGCCCTTGGATACTAAACAAGTTCAAAGGATGATAGATAGATAGATAGATAGATAGATAGATAGATAGATAGATAGATAGATAGATAGATAGATAGATAGATAGAT
>JAANSK020259552.1:0-12502 GCA_011763485.2 Isoetes engelmannii | reverse complement strand
TTTAACATTAGAGAGAACATTTGAAAATTACCTTCTATTTTAACAAGAAAATCGATATATTTGTACATAAAATAACAGGCAAGCATGTACGTAAGACATCCTTCTTGTGTGGTTGGAAAGAAAACCACACCACGCATACCATTTTCCAAATGCAATGCATCCATAGTGATCCAAGAAAAACTGGTCAAAACAAGGGATCCTAGGGAGAGAAGGGAGTTACAGGTAAAAATAAAAGCTTATATGATTGCACAACTGTCTTTGTCAGAAGTTGCACAGTTGCATCGCATACCTAAGCAGGCACTTACCATCATTTATGACAAGATGGATCAAAATAAGATTATAGTGCCGAGGCTTGAAAAGAAAAAGGTGGACCTTTATGTTGCTTATGTCAGATTGCCAGGTTGCTTGTCACATGTACCAGATTGCAACTTCCTAACAAGATTTGATTTGCTGGAGGTTTAGGGTAATTGAATTTATCTGCCTTCATCTCGCAGCTGGAAATTTGCTAGGCGATCTCTGAGATAAGCGAATAAACTCAATTTTATGAGTGCCCAATGCTGAAAATTTGCTTAAGTCAGGTCCTCTCCCATGTTCTAATAGTTAGACTGCTTGTCTAAATCCTACTCTTCCTGCTACTTCCTATGCTTATGCATCTGGTCCTACTTGGGAGTCTGATCTCAAGTCTCTACAAACTCTTTATAGTGTTCAAGAGATTCACCAAGTTATATAAACTCTTTATAGTGTTCAAGAGATTCACCAAGTTATATATACTATTCTTTGGCCCTCGTGCCATATGTGAGGTTGTCAAAATCTCCTCATAATAAGGTTTCCAACTTGCCTTTAATCTAAAAAAAAGAAAGGTGACTTGTGTAAACACCCACCTCAAAAAAGAACCACCCACTTCCTCCTCTCCTTCCTCCTTTCCTTTCTTTAAGCTAAACTTAGCTAGTTGTTTGTTAGATGTTTGAATATGTAGCACAATAACTTGGGGTGCACATAATATAATTACACGCTTTTTTCACATCATGATTTTCATATGATTTCGAAGCAGCATTACATGGTGTGTATGTAGATATAATATACTATTTGACAAGTTTTAGGATTTGCAAGATAGCAAAAATAGTTCACAACAAATTTTGCAACTAACTTATTCTCCCATCTACAGTAAGTCACCAATTGGACAAAATGTTATGGTGTAGTTGCTACAAGCTTGACATGTGGTTATAGTATTAGTATCATAAAGATAGCCACATGCTTCTGGGCAATATTGTTTGAACACTCGTGAATATTGGCTTGAGTTACATGTACGTGGACTACCATATTGTCCTGTGCAACAATATGCATCTGTTTTGAATACTTGGCAAGCACTCTTACAACCAACAGTACCCCCCATAATTCCATGAGCCTGCAACTCAAGGGGGCAATGTGAGTTTATATTGTCATGGCAACCAGCAGTGTCACACAAATGGTTACTGGGGGCAATTCTCATTGGTAGATTGAAACCATCGATTAGTGAGACACGAAAGAAATCAAAACCTTCATGCCCATTTAATTTGAACTCGGCTATTGTTATGGGTGGTACCCCCTTGGTCCCATTGCAATTCGACTTTTTATTACAATCTCCTGTCTCACATTGCCCAACACCACTAGTATTGAAATTACATAATGATCGCCCCCAGAATTGTCCAGCCCATCCAAATGGTACATCAACATTTAATGATTGGAATGGAAAAATATGGCTGCCGCCTCCACTAATTTTTGGTTGATGATCATCTGAAATCCATGCTGGCCATATAGGAAATAAGCATGCATTGAACAGGCGAATGGTTGTTGTAGCCTCTCCCCCTACACAACATTTGGCAATTCCAGATTTTACAAACATGCAAAATTTGATGAAACCATATATTTACATTATTAAAAAAGCGTAATCAATACCGAATCTCGATGTAGATATGCGAACTAGCATAAACATTAAGTAAAAAGGAATGATAGACATTGATCCGTCCGTCTATACCCACTGCAACATGAGGATAATATATTAGTCGCTCAATTCATCTTCAAGTCACGATTCAATGCTTTGATACCTTCTTCCACTTCAAAGTTCATCAACAGCTTTTCCATGTGCACATTTCTATTGCGTTAAACCTACCACTTACATGTCATTTTCCTTTCTTTGATTAATTAGTAACTAATCCCAGTTGTTTCTTTTGTATTATATATATTAATAAATTGGACCGATGAGGATCTTTAGGGTTGGATGTGTCCTTGAAAATAGATCAATGCTGCACATAAGTCAATGTTTTCTTCCATTTTACGCTATTTATAGCTTTTTCGATGGATTTTGTAATTTTGGACTGCTAAAACCCTAGGAAGCCTAAACCCTTGCACAGAAGCGCGACTTTTGATTATCTCACGGTATGTTCCACAAGGTTTAATACAGTGCTTCATTTTACCTAGTACCCCTTTTTTTTCATATATTTTTTTGCATTTGTTGCCATGGTTGAATGCAATTCTTATTGTGTATTGGGTAAAATATACTTGGAGAGTACACTGCAGGCTATCCTATTCATACGGTTGTCAACACATCAATTATATCACACTGGTACGCCACTGTCTACCAAGGCTTCCTTGCCTGTGATCCCTTTCTTCAGAAGCTTGAAGTAGCTAATATAATCCTTTTCTGGTGGAGGGTTGTTTGGATCAATTGTGAACGGTTCACTAAATGGAATTGTACTCTTGACCTGCAGCAATTGAGAGGAATATCCTTGGTGAAAAGCATTATATCATGCATGGTAACAAGGGATTCAAGTTATAAACCTCAAAATTGATATCGCAAGCAGCAGGCGAATCCAAAGCTGCCAAGCAGATGCGTGCAATTTCCTCCCTTGATATTTTGCCCTACAAACAGTTCAACAGATTTACAGCTTGTCCAAATAGACGTTTTACTTCATTCGAATTAATTCTTAACCTAGATGATTTAGTATTTAACTTTAAATAAAATCTACAGTTATAATCTCACAAAAGTATGAATGCATTACAGTAATGTTGTCTCCTTGCTCGAATATGAGATCAGCTCCAGCAGGTTCTTCGGTCAGTGCACATGGGCGCACTATAGTGTATGGAATGCCGCTCTCACGTAAAACATCTTCTCCCTGCAAAATAGTTGCATTATGCACATGCAGAATAATAAGGCAAATAAGTATGGCAAACCTTGAGCTTGAATGTTAGAATGTAGTTAAGCTCCTTATTGAGACGAACTGCTGGAGGTTGCTTGCTCAAATCCAGCCCAGGTCTGTCAGGTCTTGTGACACCAGCCGAACTAACATGAACAAACCTATTGGGTACAACATGTTCATGGTTAAAATGCTACTGAGCATCTTTCTAACAACCTTCAAAATCCAGAGTCGACCAGTGACGACACCTGGGAGTTATAGGTTCCTTCAAGTAAGCTTTAATGTGGGCCACTGGAAGTTGGAACGCACCAGGCTCAAAAGTCGGATTGAGTTTCCCATCATATTCAAATTTGCTGTACATTAGCTATAAAGGTGAAACGAATATATCAGAGTTGCTAGAAAAACGACAGGAAGATGGCATCAGCTTATATGAATCCAAGGAAAAAAAAAGGAAAAGTACTGTACCTGTAATGATGTGACTTTTGAACTGTCAAATGATGGAGCATCTTTTGCTGTTCGAGCACGGAATATAGGCATGAAACTAGAGAAGGGTAGACGGACCTGGTAGGCAACTAAGTCATTCTTACAGGAACATTCAGTAATGATAACAGGAGCTAAAGATAAGCTACCTTCTGCCATTGACCTTTCTCTGTATCAAATGAGCTCGTATACCCAATTGCATCCCAGTCTTCGGTGTTGCGGATAACAAATTTGAATCGATGTCCATCACCCTTGAGATATAACTCTACTCCCTCGTATGAAGAGAGGTCCAATGTTGGAACGAAGTTCTACAAAAGAAGACAACAATTATTACTTCGCGTGTTTTGAAAATATTGAGTAGATTTCTTCTAGGTGAAAATCCCTGATCCTGGAGCTTTACGTTGTAAACTAATACTAGATTGTCATTTCAACGTAGCATGAAGGAACGCATTTACTATCTACACAATCCTGCCCTTCTAGGTATGGACACAACGTTTCTAGAAGCCATCCTAAAGAATTCAGATGAAGCCTTGCCCTCCTTCTAAATAGAAACCCAGAGAAAACAAATACGCAGATCGTATGTCATTGTGTTAATCAGAATCCCGAACCGTGTAGCATCACATTAATATAGATACCTTGGTTCTGATGCTTGCGAATCCACCATTGTTGTTGGTTGAAACAAATCCTGCCAGGGAAAGGAACTTGTCATTACATATAGACAGAAGACTAGCTTGTATCATGAGCTTGCTTCTTCAAAAAAACAGCAGCTATTTTATGCAAAGACAATAAAAAAGATGTATGTTGTACCTTTGAAAAGGCAAACAGGATTGTCGTCATCCTGACCAATCTGCATAGAACTTTCACTAACACCACCCATAACAACATCGTCAAGTGAACCCCAATCTTGACCTATGAGCTTACCATTTTCTGTGCAGAAACAAGAGAGTAGTAAATAATGGTACACAGACACATATTCCAAAATAAGATAAGATCATTTTCAAACGTTCATAAGATTCAGACTCTATACCCTACTCCAAACCCAACACCCCATCTTTGATTATGCATTTTGCAGCCCTACATGTGACACGCATATTATGAACTCAAGATGTTGTAGGACCTATACAAATAGAAGCAGTGCCTACTTTCTGAGCCTAATTATTGTTTTTTATGCTAGCAAACAGCAGAAGTTGGAGCTCAGAATTCAAATTCTTGAAGTAGATAGCTTTCAAGCCTGTTATTGAGAATTCACGTTTTGTATCATGCTACTATAGTGCAGTTAGATATAACTTAATATCCCTCTCCCTCTCCCTCTCTCTTTTTCGTTCCTTTACCTTTCCGAAAGCAGAATCATATTGACATATTCAAATACTAGTTTTTCACTCACTGTCAAAGCCCGTCACTATTTTGCCATCTCTGAATCCAATATGATCCTTTACAGCATCAATCAGATTCTTCATTCCAAAATACTCAACTGCTTCAGGTGTATCTCCTTTGACCTAATAAATACTTCATCTATAAATTTGTCATTTCTAAGAAATAAGAAATAACAGACTAATATTCGTTGCAGGCATCTCATACCTCAGGATCAAAGAACTTAATTCCCTGTCATAAAGGGCACAAATTATGAGAATCAATAATGAATCAGGCTAGACAACGCAGAATAACATACCTGATAATATTTTGCACGATCATCAGTATCGCCTTCTTTTGGGCCAACGATGCAACTTGCTGCATTGATCACCTTTTTTACACCAATAAAGTACTCAGGCAATAAGGTGGCCCTCTGTGTAATATCTGCAACTACCTGATTCCTTGGCATATGGGAATTGGGTCATTGAATTTTACAGCAATTTATAAGGACATGTGAATAATGCTAAAACATTTGAATGTGACTTGAGAAAGTGGGCTTTAATTTAAGTGCCACGGCAACATAGAGGAGCAAATTCTGATGTACTGATGCATGGGAGCTCATTTAAGACCTTTTCAAAAGTATACACGAATTAGTTGGAACTTAAATTGCTACAATGGAATTACCATGGCACAAACAGATAAAACTTACAAATTTGATTTCACTCATTCAGTTTAAAAGCAGGGACTGAAATGAGAATTGCAAAGGGCTTTTGTTGGTCCCAGGGGACTGGCATAACTTCCAAAGGCATTTTCATAATGTAAGACCGATAATTTCTTTTTGACACTTTACTTAATACTGTTTAGAACAATCAGAAGTAAACCATGACATAACGCAGGCAGAATTTTCTGCCAACCCCCTGCAGCTTGAGGTTCCGTATTCATAGGCTCCAGACCTCTGCTGATGCATTACAGGAGCTTCCCTATTTAGTATATATGGTCTATAGTCAATTGGGTAATGATGGCCAGTTCTCAAGCTGTTCAACAATATGTGAAACGACATTCACCCCTTCATAAGTTGAATATGGTTGTTTGACACGATTCACATTTATGTGGCAACAAAAGAATCTTGACTGCCCATTAAAAGGCAATTCTAGAAGGAATATTTTTGAAATGGTTTCCTAGATTGTTTTGAACTAAATGCATGGGAACAGAGTAAAGCAACTTAAGAGTAGTGGAATCAAAAGAACCCATACCTTTCCTTCTCCCTTATATGTCTATGAACTCGACCAAGTCAGAACGACAATATAGAGCACAGAGAATCTAATTACATCAGATGAGCTGACTATCTGGTTTGGCATCATCAGATGTGAATATGCTAACAGAAACATGAAGATAGATTTATTTCGACGGTAACTCATGAAAGGCCAAAAAAGGCTAAGAAACAAGGGCAGTTCCATAATTTTTCCAAGCCCAATTGTCTATGTGAATGTTTGTCACTCCACATCGATGAGCTCCCACATTGATGATTGGGACCATTGAACTCTCCCATCCCCTTTCTTTCTCCCGAGCATTCATGGCTGGGGATCAATCTTGACGAGAAAGCCTGTAAGTTTTCTGAATCATTACATCAAGCTGCTTTATGTACCTTTCTTTACAAAGTTCGGGCCCAAAAGCCTCAAACCAATAGAGGGCAGATACCGCACAACGGGTGGTATGACAAGGAACATAAGGCTCTCCATAAACAGCTCAAATACGGATCACAAGTTAGTTGCAGTCTCTACTTATAAACAGTTGCTCAACAGGAAGAAACAGGCTTTTGAACACAAAGTGCGAAAGGACATGCTATATAGCAACAATTCAGCAAAGTTTTGGAAAAAACTAATGTTACCAGCATGCCCACTCACAGACCTCCGGGTTTGGAAGTCTTATGCCACATTTCTTTTGGATGTCTCCATGCAAAAGACAGATGAGGCCAGATTCCTCATCTTTCTTCTCCATATCACTCATTCAAAAGGCCATTGACAAACTGAACAACAAGGGAAAGGCAAAGGACTGTGAGGAGCTACAGTCAGAACAGTTAATTCATGGCATTGATACACTTGCTCCAATCATCATTGATCTCTTTAATGAAGCCATATGTACTGGATTTGCAGAGAATTGTTCTTTCTATTGTTGTCAAACCAATCTATAAAGCAGGTGATCCCATGAATTCTGGGAACTATTGGTTAATTATGATTGCATGTAATGGCCAAGCTATATAGGACTGCTTAGAGCTGAATGTCAATAAACATGCAGTGGAAAATGCTTTACGAGCCAGAGCCCAAGCTGGGTTTCAGAAAAACTTCTCCACGACAGGCCCATATCTTTACTTTAATTATTGAGGAAGCAAAAGCTAATAAAAAGAAGGTGTGATCTGCTGCTTTGTGGATTTCCGTAAAGCTTTTGATACAGTTTTTAGAAAGAGGCTATTTCAGAGGTGGAAAGGTTGAGGGCTATCAGACGATCTTATTTGGGCAGTTCTCGCTCTTTACGGAACTGTCGGCAGGTCAAAATGGCCAGCAAATGGTCGGAGGAGTTGATGAGTACAATTGGGGTAAAGCAAGGCTTCCCTCTCTTGCCAACCCTATTTGGTCTCTACATGGATGAGTTAGAAAACTTAATCAATACACTTGGTGGAGAAGGATGCATGCTAGATCAAAAGTGCATTCCAATCCTGCTCTATGCCGGTGATGTGGTCTTAATTTCCATGTCCACTGAAGGAGTGCAGAAACACTTAGTTGGTTGTGGATGCCTTTTGCAAAGAAAGAGAGTTGCAAGCAAACTTGCAGAAAACCAAACTGATGATTTTCAACACCTCCAGGTCTGTCATGCATCAAAATAAAATTTCCTTCCAAGAGCAACCAGTGGAAACTGGTTCTGCCTACACATACCTCGGAGTGGAGGCCGATGTTTAGTTTGAAAGCAGTAGCACAGAAAAGACTTGTTAAAGGCTACACTTTATGGGCTCTTATGGAAAGACAATGCTTCCAGAGGCCCTTTTATGATGTCAATGCTAAAACTCCATTTGTTCAATACTTTGGTTAAACCAGCGGCTTTGTATGATGCACAGGTTTGGGCCCATGATCTCAAAGAAGATGAATAGAATCAATCGAAAGGCTCCAAATATTAATGATGTCAAGAATGATCAGGAGCAAACCCATAGTCCCACATGACATGGTATTGGCAGAATTGCAACCAATCCTCTGAAACTTGAAGTTATGTTTATGATGGTGTCTTATTTCAATAGACTCCAGTCTTTGGCTGATACACAGGAGGGCGGGTAAAGGCTCCCTCACTTGGCCTTCAGTTCATCAAAAGCATTGACCAACTCAGGTAAAGATAAGCTGGTTTTCCGCACATGCAAACTGTTCAACAAAATGGGCTTCTCATATATCACCTCCCACCATTTAAGCACAGTCATGCAGCTACAAATACTCGCTCAGTCCCTAAAAATCGATTGAAACGTTATGAGGTAATTATGAATTATCGTCATGATTTGTGTGGCAGACAAGTGGACCTCTTCGACAGATATATCCACCAAAAGACAAATATATCTAGAGATGGTTCCCTTCGATGTCCTGAGCCCTTAGATACTCATTTGTCACATAACTCAGGAATGTATTGGGGCAGCTCCATGTCTCGTCTCATCAGCTAGAGATTGAAGCCGGCCGGACTGAGGGCAGGGTACGTAAACAAAGAATCTGTCAAATGTGCAACTTAGGGGAAGTGGAATCAGAAGAACACTTTATCTTTTTCTGTCCAGCATACTATATGAAATAAGAGGAAGGCACCGCTATCTTTTCAGAAACCCAACCACTTTGAGGCAGCTCATGAACTTTCTTTCCAAACCAGAAATGCCTTGCTTTGTGTATATATGGACTCACGAAATTCAGAAGAAATGTGCACAAACAAAAAGAAGCTGAATCACAATCAAAGCAAACAGTGCTGATTTCGTACTTGATCCAGCACCATTAAACAATAATAGGAAAAGGAAGTCAGAAGGGTCCTCTTCCACTGGGTTGAAAAAGGTTAAGAAAGAACAGCCCCAAAAGAAGAAAAAAGACAAAGCGTGTGCCAAATTCCTAGGAACACTAGCAGACTACCTGTTAAAATTGAGAATTTCCGATAGTGGAAAAATTTTCCAGGAAGTTTGCCGGTCAGAATACAAGGGTTTATTTGTATTTTTCCAATTAAAATCTAGGTTTTCATAGACCCCTTCTAGCTAGCTTAAATTTAACAGGAAATATACTTGTTAGGTTTTTATAGTTTGTCCCAGGCAAGTACAAGTTTTCAAAAAAGAAAGACTAAAACTTAGCGTAAAGCTTATGAATGATTCTGTATCCGACGAGTTTTAATGCACCCACTTATACTAGATTTAACTCCCTATGGGTCTCCCGTAGACATTAATAGACTCTTTCTTTCTTTCTCTCTCTCTCTCTCTCTCTCTCAAACAAGTCAAACTTCTGTCCATTTCTTTTGTGCTTATCAGGCCAAAACATCAAATCTGCAGACAAAACATGCTTGCTAGGACCCTTGTGTAAATGCTTGTGATGATGAGGGTAACTTCTTGCTAGTCCTCCTAATTCTTATTTGTTATTTATAACATAGTTCAACAGACTCTCAATAAAATAAGTTGGGACGTAATAGTAACTTACTATATCAACATCTGTTCCAAGCAAGGACCTCGCTTTTCCAGCATTTCTTACCTGCAAGAAGGGGTAGATTTAGATCATGTAATAGAACAACGAAACAGAATAGGAACTAGGGCAAATGTATACAAGAGCTCGAACAGGAATTCCCTTTTTCCGCAGAGTGTCAACTATCCTTTTCCCAACACCACCCGTGGCCCCAGCAACAAGGACTAATTCTCCTACACTACTTCTGTTCAATGGTTGTGTGACATTATTGTCCGACGTTATTCTCCCTAGTACTGCTTGAATAAACTGTAGAAGAATGTAATAGACTTGTTAGACATCGAGGGTGTGACAAATTATTTGTATGTAGAAATATCCTATAATTCAAGAATAGAAAGGAAACGAATTCTTTCATGCGTGTTGCAACCTTACTTTTCCCAAAGAAGGAGGCCCATTGAAATAATACAGTGTCTTTATAAACCTCCCAAAATCCCATGGTTCCTTGCCTCCTTCAGCAACTACAAGTATTTTCTTCTTAGAAGAATATCCCATTTCTTTACGTCTTCTTACTCTATGAGAGGAAGTAAGAGGTCTGTATGACTCCAACCGTTTGTGCAGAGTATTACTATCTATTCCCCTCACTCTAGAGCTAACTCCTAAATATGAGACCTGAAGCAAGATAAATTAGAAAAAGAAAGATAGTTAGCATCTGTTTAGAGTAGCATTCTACAGGCCCGGATTCAAGCTTGAAAAACTAGAAATAAGATAGTTAGCACCTGTTTAGAATAGCATTCTAGAGGCCCAGATTCAAGCTTGAAAAACTGGAAATACCCCGTGTTCTATCAGGGACCTTCTTTAGGGAAGAATAATTATTGGCATAACCTAAGGATGGCATATGAAAAACCACCATCATAAGCTAATTGATTACTTTAAGTGTAGGCAAATGATTGTGATATTAAGCAGTGAAACTGTCTAGAGGGAGGACAAATATTTTATAGGAAATAACTTCTGCTGAGAGGCGCTTCATTGAAATAATGAATAGACAAAACAACTAGATTGCATTGTCAAAAAAGACACAGAACAAGGCTAGTTTAGAGAAAGATTGAAGATAAGAAATTAAGACATTGATTAATTCGATGCGTTACAGGATTCCTAAGAGATAATTCATCCGCACACTTTGTTTTATAACAATTCCGAATGTCATGCAGCAGCACTAATGCTTAACAGCATGTAGCTCTACAAAGTTGGCAAGTTCAAGTATTTTGAAGAGAAAGATATAGTGCACCTGGAGACCAGGCGATGAGACAGTTGAGAGAACGGCATTCTGGGGCGGTGTCGCCATACTGACGAACTCCACTGTGTTCGTGGCCTTGGAAACTGATAAGGTTACAAGCGTGTTTTCCGTCGTGCATGATAAAACCCAAAAAAATCTTAGTAAAATAGTACTTTCTTAGGAAATGCCTTTATGTGTTAATAAATTGTCCAATGGTTTTAGGCTATTTTTATGAAAATGATGGCAACTTTTTTTTGGCGATGATCGAAATAGAAATGTGTTCTTCAGACAGATTGTAAAGAAGGATGAGATCTTTCCATCAAAGTTAATATCACTGAAATTGGAGTCCGAAATTAAGTTATGGTCTTCTAAAATCTCTCCTAAATTCTTACAAATTTTGTGTAGTAGAATTCACATAACTTGTGATTTCGGACTCCGATCCATGTGATCTTAGGTTTGTTGGAAAGATCTCATCCTCCTTTAAAGTATATCTGAAGAATGCATTCTCGTTTGGGTCATTGCAGAAAAGTTATTATTTTTTTAATAAAAGTACCTCCAAAACTAGGGGCATTTGGATAATTTTAGCAAAACATAAGGGTATTTCACAGTTTTTCCAGTTTTGCCCTTTTTTCTTCATGCAGGATGAAACCCAAATTTTATACTACATTAAATGAATTAACTTGAGTGGATTTTTATCGTCCACGGAGATCAATAGGCCTATGGGACTCAATCAAGAAGTACAGCAGGGCATAAGCATGCTACAGTGTACCTTAAAAAGTATTATGTAGGTAGCATAAAACTACCTAAAAAAGCCAACACTGGGTACTGGGTACTTGTTTCATGTCTCAAATTGTAGAGTCTTGGCATGTCGACTTGGCACTTGTTGGCTTGGTTCCCAAGTTTTTGACCATGTTTGTTTGTGTCATGGCTAGAATATGTTGTAGGAGTTCCTAGGTTTTCAAATAACACTTCTTGAGTCATGTTTGCAACACTTGATAGATGTATACCTTTACCTTAACAACAATTACCTTAGCTCATCCCACTCACTATTTCCTTGTCAATAGGGATTGTGGCAGACAACAGTCATAAATTGCACACCATACCACACATAGCTCAACCACTCACCACTGACCACTCACCATTCACCACACACGACTGCCCTTCTACTCACAACATACCATGCCACCGACCACCCACCAACCCTTACCTATCCACTCACTCACCATCCACTACACCTTACCTATCCACTCACCACTAGCCACTCACTATGCTTAACTTTTCAAAAAAACAAAGATTCTTGGAGAGTAAGAACACTTGATACACCGCTACGGTATCGTAACTACCCTGTGTGAACAGGATAGCACCAACACCGCAAACCGTGCACTATGTGAACCCACTACCCCAAGAATCCATTTTTAAATCCAAGACCAGTCTATTATATATGACTTTCATTTTTTTGATGAATGCATGTGGGACATTGAACCCACTTATTTTTCCAAAGGCCTCGAACTTAGATTTTTAATCAACCAGCAAAAATGCCGCTCTTTCATTTG
>JAANSK020259541.1:0-12502 GCA_011763485.2 Isoetes engelmannii | reverse complement strand
CCCATGAAAAAACGTAGGTTGATAGCCTCCATTCGAACGGGGGAAAATCACCTCCGAATTGAAACCGGGAGATGGGAAAGGGAAGCACGGGAGGACAGGACTTGCCAGAGCTGCTGCCAGGACGTCATTGAGGACGAACACCATGCTCTGTAAACATACCCCTCTTATGAGGAGATTAGGACATGACACCCGCAACTGAGGATACCGAGTCAGGCACTCCTTCTCTTGCTGAACACAATAGGATAAGATGGAACAATGCAAATATAAGACAAAATAATATATCAAATAGCAAAGAATAGAATAGAATAACATTTTTATCGTCCATGTAGGCCAATTGGCCTATGGGACCTGTACAAGAGAAACAGCAAGCGCATTACGGCCCGGGCAAAAAAACCCTAGTGAGAAAAAATCGTGGCAGCAATGAGCATGCTGGTATACCAAACATGTATTACAATCTAGGGGACAACGCCGATGCCATCACAAGCTAGAGGGACAAAGCCGATGCCTCTTGTCCATGACCTCTTGAAGGTATGATCCAAGTGTCAAATTTGGTTTTTTAGCAGGGTTGCCTAACCCGAGGTCACCTGAATGCTTGAATTCTAGCTTATCCACGTGTCGCGCCACATCAGCCGAAAGTGATACATGCTGTCCGATCTTCTAATTTCTGCATCAACGGCTGAGAAAATTAGAAATTGCCCCAAAAATTCATGGTTACGTCATTCCTGTGCTAAGAAGATGGGGGTTCTTCAGCTTCAGTTTAGCCGATTAGGCCATTATATGCATGGACGGCAAAAAAAATTGTGGCACCATAACTTCTGACTGGTGATCTCCCGATACTTAGAAATTCTAGGTATCGGGTGCGGATTTCTTATGCCTAATTTTTTGTGCACAACATCTGGCATTTTTTATGAAGGCATTTATTGCATTTGTTTCCTAGATATTGCAACAAAGCTCTCAGATTCTGTTGGCTTTCCCATTTCAGTTTCCAAAAGAGGTTTTAGATCCAAATTGTTTCTTCTGGAGACGCAAAAAGTTACCTCTTTATGGTTTTTCTTGGTGTTATGCTAGATATGGCAGTGGATGTGCAATCTCCAGAAGAGCAGGGGTTCAAAAGTACAGAGGATATTATACTAGTTATCTGCTAAATTTTGCTCTGTCCATAGCAAGCTCCACGTCTGTTCCTACTACAAATTGCATGCCCTTCATGATCAATCCTACAGCTATTGTCCATCTCTGATTCTTCAACCATTACTCTTGCCTGGCCATGTGCAAAATTTTGAGTTCTAGATATAGGTCTCCTTGGCAGATTCTTTGAGTTCATTTGAAGCTCCGGCTGATTGTTAGAATAAATTTCTTTCTATTTAATGGGTATTTTGCATAGTGAAAGGTGTGCTTTAGCTTCATGGCTGTTGCTTTTATGCCGCAGTGGATCCGACTGCAATTTATCTCCATAACAATCAGCCAAGATACTATAATAACAGGTTAGGTTTTGTCCGACCTTAGTCATGGTTGGATCTTATGCTAGTTACAGAGCAAGATCATTCCCAGCAGTTCCATCCTACCAATAAGTTCTGAAGTATGAAATTGATGAGAGAAACCATTGAATGTATAGCCCTGCTGCAACGGCCCTATCCCTTGAGAACTGGAGTTTCATGTCAGTGTTTGTCATAAAAATCGAATTTTGGTTACTAATTTGGCTGTTTGTGATGATTTAGGGTCTGAGGAGGAAGAGATCATACAATTTTTCGCATGGAAGAGCTTCTGAAGATCAATCCTCCTTCTCTACTACATATTGGTTGTTGGAAGTTGGACCTTCATGTTGGGATGAAAGGCTTGCCTATGGCTCTGCTGTGCTACATGAATTTGCTCCTTTGTCTGCCATATTGGAAAATCTTAATCAGTCTAGTACTAGAAATGAATCTTGATGAAAAGCTACTTGGAGTCGAAAAAAATGTGGGAGATATGCTATCACCATATCCACTGTCTCCATATCCATCCGTATTATTTGTGCCAAAATTGCCTGAGCTTATTATTGTTTGTGCAACTCAGATAGTTTGCTGCTTCTTCTGAAAAGTAGAATAGTGCAGAATGGAGTTACATGTGAAGGTTGCTACTGTTTGGAGGTTCAAATGAACTAATAGAGAAACTTTGATTGCGCTTCTAAATGTTTGTTCTAATCTCCTGAGCTTAGCAAAAGGCATGCACATTAGATAGTGCCAAGTTGGATGTAGTTACAATGTGTGATAATTAATGTTATGCATATGCAACATTTGAAAAATTGTACAGAAAGATGTAGTAGCTGTATTGGCTGAATATGGGCATGAAAATGAGGCCATTCAGTTATTTTGGCAAATAGTTCATTTATTATAGTAATGAATACATGTACCTGCCTTTGAGATATGTGGACCGAGAGACTAATTAAAATTTGGGTTTGAACTCGATCTGTCAAACTGCCCAAATCAACTGATTCCATGGTTTCAAAGCTTACATAGCTGAATCCATCCTCCGGTGTAATGTGATGGTAGAATGGCCTGCATTTTGATCCTCAACTAATTAGTTTCAGCAAAGCAAAGTCTTCTCTTTAAAGGCAGCTTGTCCAAAAGCCTCTTATCTTTATTCATATGCTTCAGACACTTTCTCCATGAATTTAGAGTGATATGCAAACAAATGATTTAAAGACATGTTTGAGCTGCTAGTTGAATAAAGCTGGTTTGAATGCTGTTAAATTTAGGCATTTTTTGCATAAGAATACATCTGCAGACTGGATCCAAGTATAACATCAATCGTTGTAGTTCTCAATGGCAATGGGATAAGGTAAGTCACTAAATTTCATTTACAACCACTTCAAACTCCTGACATTAAACTGAGATTGCAGGCATCTTTGAATTTCACCATGTGGCTCACTTTTTTTCTTCTTCTTCTTCTGTAGCTTATTCTTTCATTACAGGTCAAAGAATGGACGTAATATAAAATTTGTGTATCTGCTGCAACTATCATTTATGAATGGATGGTGTGGTTTCCACCACTACAATTTGAACTGGCACAAATTTGGCATTTTGGGTCTTCCAAAAATAATAGCATAACAGGATGGACCATTTGCTAGTGGAGACTAGATCTTGCCAGATTTGAGTCTACAAAACAACCGTTACTATCTATAATCGTTACTGTACATAATCGTTTGACTATAAATAATCATTTGAAAACACATTCCAACACGTATTATGTAAGGCTGGGGCATCCTTATGGCCAAATCCTTAGTTCCTTAAATATGTAACAGTTCAGTGTAATTTATAATGCAGTCCCTGTCTCTTTGCAGTTGTCTCTTTGTAGTTACCGGACCAAGAGAACAATGGAAGTCTTGGGGAAATTGCTTTCAACTATTCAAGGTTTACATCGAATTCTGTTCATCAGAGCATTGCAATGAGCTTTTGGAAGCATCCTTCTGATGCTCCACCTTCACACGTTCCTTACAAGTTACTGTTATCATGGAATGTGGAACTGAGTAGTTATCATACTGTGGAAATGAGCAGTTATTATACTGAATAATCAGAATATCATATTTGGCTAGAATATCATAGTTGGCCGTGCAGGTTGCAGACTGCCATGAAGATAAGGCATTGATATATAGCCATTTTAAATCCACAATTCCCTTTCCCTCATCTATTTGGCTTTGTTAATAGCATTTGAGGAGGAAAACACACCCGGAATCGGCTTCACAATAAGCGAAGAATGTAAGAAACTTTATTGGAATTTTGTCAACGGCTTTGCGAAAGTTGTGCATTTGCATATGCTTATAAAAACCCATTCTAAGTTGTTGTTTTGATATGTAAGGAGATTTAGACGAAACTGGACTTCATTGGATGGCTTTAGTGGTGTCAAAGGCCATTTGTTTGTATGGGTGCCAGAACAACAACGAATAAAGTATAAATGAGAAAAGGCCAAAGAAACACAAATCCACCCCCTTGAAAATGCAAAACGGCAATGCAACCAATATTCCTAGCACAATACACTTGGTCTCCAATTGATTGTTGTGTTAAAAACATTGCACTTTTGAGCTTCTCACTAGTCCAAGGCAATCCCTTAGGGCAATTCTTTATATGCATTTTCTTCCTTGGATCATGCAATACTCTTCTTATTGCTCATGTGGCACATCTACAACTATTGAATTCTTACAGATAAGATAAGATAAGATAAGATAAGATAAGATAAGATATACTTACTGCAAAAGAGATGCAAACCTTGGTTTGGAACTAATTTTTCTAAGCACAATCACCAAGACATACTTATTGCAAAAGAGGATGCAAACTTTGGTTTGGAACTATCACAATCACCAAGGTTCCTCCGGTTCCATTCCCACCAGAAACCCAGCCACCAAAGTACCAAAAAAAAAAAAATGCTATCCATAGCAGGATCTTTTCCGGCACTCCCTAAACTGCAAACTTTCAAATTCACTTGGAGGTTTAAAAAGCTCCCATGGGAATGCGTAGGGAGCACATTAGAACACACTAGAAAGAAGATAGTGTCACAATCATGTGTGATGCAATTAACATACTGGATGCCATACTACAAAAAATTGTTGTCCTTAGTTGTTTCACCATACAAAACCCTTCTACATTCATCTACTTGAAGCAATAGTCTCCTACAAAAATAACATCAATCCATTAGTTGTTTCAAATGTTTATTTGCTAGAAAGAAATCAAACCATGGTTCATAGTAACCTTTAATGCCATCCTAGTTTGTAAGAAGACTAGTAATGGGTGCCTGGCGTTGCCGGGCATAAATACAGTTTTATTGTAGGTGTCTATGAAGTTGTAGACATCCACACAATGCTATATTTGAAGGAATGAATAGTGTCATTCTTTTATTTGAAAAAATAAAAGAAGTTACACAATTGAGAATTTGAAAGCTTACAAACACATCACGTAAGTAGGAAAATAGAATTCGCATGTGTTTATAAATAGATTTGTAGGTTATATAATCTAGAGAAATGCAAAGCAAGTCCAAGGTGGCAATAGCTTAGGAATGTCAATCATACGAATATATCGATAGGAGTTGCTTCTGTTGAAAGTGCAAAGTTGCACCAAACATAGAAGAATTTTATGGGACCATTGTGGGAGCGTTGTTGGAATCTAATGACTTCCAACGGTCTTCTTTAGTAATATAATGAGCATCTTCCTCACATACATTGGTTCATTAGTCTTTTTAGTTTGATTATGTAGCGGTTCATCATGGTCAATTGCTCGCAAAAGATGTATTGAGTTTTCACATATAACTATGGCAATGACTTAGTAACAGAAAACATTTGAAACATCAACGCTATCTTTTCCATGAACTTATGCATAGCCGATAAGTGTCTCCTTCAATATCTCTACTATAGACAATATATGATGAAGGAAACGAAGATATAGGATAGCTTTCTTGCAATGCATACATTTTACAAAAATATGAGTCCTTACAATCCATACATTTTCTAAATAGGTAATACACTACAAAAACATTGACATTTGTGCCATAGAAGACGTTGCTTTGATATAGCAGAGATGAAGAGGATGGATAAACTATTGTAACTTCACAAAGCATCTTATAATTTAGAATGTACTGTTTGCGTTTACTTTTTCGAGTAGCAGCCAAGAAAACCTCGTAGCTTGCATTTAGACGACCATAATGGCAGAAAAAAGAAAACCCCTTGGCTAGAACCTTGATAAGGCACAACTACGACAAAAATTAAAGCGCAAGGAATTATATAAGCCAAGAGAACAAATAATCTTTAGTCTACATAAACCTATTACAATGATGTGGGCAGTTTAATGATGACAACAAATAGATCAGCCTATAGTCGCCAATTTTTTCTTTGCAAGCAATGAACAAAATCTAGAATAATAGTTCCCAAGCATATTGTTATTCGCCAAGCACTGGAATCATAGCACTGGGTCAGATCCTTACACTCTAGGCTATGTTCTTGCAAAACAACGCATCATCAAATGTAAACTTCTTCATACCTAATATAAGGTTTAAAATAGCCCTGTAGCTATGCATAATCCTTTGGATTTCAATACATAGGTGAAATTGTTGCATCCAGTCCATCCAAAAGCTCAGGATAATAAAGCAACTCTGTGTAAATACATAATGTAATAGAGCTATGCCTAGGGCCCTTTATCAACCTAAACCTCGTCTTGATGAATCTCCAAGATAGAGAGATCTCCAAGATAGAGAAATCTCCATGAAAAATGAAGATATCAGCTAGACACTTCGACGTGTCTAAAGCTCAGACTTTATAGTACTTCTGGACCTCCAACCTTGAAATGAAGAACCACCATGGTAAACCGAGATAAAGAAAATGGGCCATGAAAATCTTAGCATCCAACCAAGCTTTAAAGTAAATTGTAACTTAAGCAAATGCATTTACGAAAAAGAAACATGATCAAAATGCCAGTATGCAGAATGCTGCTGTTCATTTTCAAAGGACAAAGAAAAGATACGATGAAATTGCTTGCCTGTTAATGAAATGGCTAGACACTCCACCGATAAATCCACAATGGCAAAAAATGTAAGCAAGCTGCAAATACCAACATCACACACTTTATGCATTTTCAAAATCCAAGAAAACCTAGATATTTTGTGTTTTTGCCCAATACTTAACTTTAATGCTTTAGTCTGTTGCCTCTGTTTTCACTGGAACTTAACTACCTCCATTAAAGCTCTGATATAATGCTACAAAGGAAGGTTTTTCTAGAAAAGTATCATGAATGCCCTTTGAGCTCTCCCCCGAGCATCTTTATAGCTAGCTAGACCATTGACCATGCAAGCCATGCGAGCATGCAAGCCATGTAAGCATGCACGCCATGCAAGCCACGTCTTATGTATATTGCATTCTAATTCCAAAATCAAGGCGAAGGGAATTTGCCCGATTTTTTGCAAATCGAATTTTTTTCCGGCCGTCAAAACCCTTGAAATCTTGGGAAATCAAATTAAGTAAAAATTCCAAAAAGTTTTCGGAATGCCGGAAAAACCGCCCGGAATACCATCCTGGATTGGACGGTATTCCGGTGGAATTCTTCCAGACTTATTGAGAATGGGCTGGAGAGTCAGTGTATCAGGTTTATCTGGAGTTGATGTGCTCTTCTCAGTTGGATAGCATTCTTAACACTGCCTGCATTTCCTTGATCCCCAAGGTCAAGCAGCCTTCCACGATAATGATTGGAGGTCGATCTCATTGCCGTCCTCAGTGTATAAGATCATTGCGAAAGCCCTAGCGGAAAAGCTCAAGCCGGTTTTGACCTCCTCCATTAGTAAGGTGCAGTCTGGGTTTATTCCTGGGAGGAATATTTTGACCAATGTTGCGGCAGCTTATGAGGGTCTTTACTGGGCTAGGAGAACTGGCCAGGGGATTGCCTATCTTAAGCTTGATTTTGCTAAAGCCTATGATAGTGTGCGTTGGGAGTTCCTGTCTGGTATGCTCTTGGCCTTGGGGTGTGGTCCCCGCTTTATGGACACTGTCATGAAACTTCACAGGTCCGCGCGCGCTACAGTGGTGTGTCAGGGCGAGACCTCTTCCTTCTTATCTTTGGGAAGAGGGGTTCGGAAGGGGTGCCCTTTGGCTCTCTTCTTATTTACTATTGTGGCAGAGGCATTCTCCCAGTTGCTCTTGTCTACGGTGGCGGAGGGTGTGGTGGATGGTCTTCGGATGTAGGATGGCATCCAACAGATCATCAACCATTTTGCAGATGACACTTTCCTCTTTCTGGTAGCGGAGGAGAGGAATTTGGGTAATGTGAAGGGTCTGCTGGATATGTTTTCTTTGGCTTCTGGTTGCCTTTTGAATTGGGGAAAGTGCTCGGCATTGTGGGCCTTGCAGAGTCCGCCTCCACCTTGTTTGTCTCTCTTTCCTTGGAAGGTGCTTCCGGGAATGCATGCACCAGGCTTCTGGGCATTCCCTTTGGGGGTGACATATCTTTGGGCAGAGTGTGGGATGAGATTCTTCAGGGATTGCAAAAGCACCTTAACTGTTGGAAGGGTAGTAAGCTGTCTATGGAAGGTAGGATCACCGTGGCTAAGTCTGTGCTATGTAGCACTCATATATATACGGCGTCCGCCATGTTAGCCCCTAAGAGTAAGATGCAGGAGTTGGATAAGATTGTTCGCAACTTTGTCTGGGGAGGGGATTCTGAAGGAGTGGTAGTTAAAGTGGCCTGGTGGAAGTGTCTTCGCCCTTGGGAGGATGGGGGTCTGGCTATTCTAGATTTGGCTCTGCATAGTAAGGTGATGATTTCTAAGTTTGTCTACAGCATCCTTCATGAAGAGGCTTCTTCTCCAGGTGTTGTGTTGCTTATGCAGTCCTTACATAGCTGTGTTGCTTTTGGGAAGCCTCTTGTTTCAGTGAAGTTGCCTTGGGCCTTGTTGTATGGTCTCAAGCCTTTCCGCATGCATCCCCTTTTCTCAAGGGTGTGTTGTGTGCTTGGGACCATGTGCAAGTACTTTTCCAGATAGACTATGCTGCAGTCTACCATCACACTTCTCCTTTCCTATGGGTCCCTTTGCCCTCTGCGCATTTGCCCTTGGCTGCCACCATGCACACCCGGACGCATGCTCGTTGGACTAGGGCAGCAGTTTGCACTTTGGAGGATTGGTACTGGGATAGTCAAGTGGCTCCATGGGAGTTCTTTCGAGTACGTTTTCGCCTTAGGAGCAGTGATAGGGCAATCTGGGAGCAAGTGGCGGGTGCTATTCCACTGCATATACCGCTCTTGCTTCAGGACGATGTGGTTGTTCGAGTTTGAAAGATCCACCCTGATGTTGCGGCCTCATGTTTTGTTCACTCTTGCTATCGGGTGTTGGATATTCATGACACTCTTTCTCCTTCGGACAAGTGGTCCCTGCAGCTTCAGGGTTCATGTTGGCGTATTGTCTGGACATGGACCTGGTACTCTCTCCCCACCGAAGATTAGGGTTCTTCTGTGGCAGGTGGTGCACCGTTGATCAGGGTAAACGTCATTGTAGCCCGGTTCCGGCCAGGTGTGAGTCCTCTTTGCCGTTGTTGTGGTATTCGGCATGAGTCCATTGAGCATTGTCTGGTACTCTGTCCTCACTTGCAAGGCGCCTGGGATTGGGTCAGGGCCTTGTTTCAGGTCAGGCTGTCTAGCGAGCAGCTGCTTCTCCATCTGTATCTGGCTTCTTGGTCCTCTCTTAAGCAGCAAGCTTTGCATTTGTGTGTGGCATAGTTGGTTTGGTTGATTTGGAAGCGGCGCCGTCTGTGGATTTTTCAGGGAATTCAGCAGCCTTCGGCCTCCCTTGTCCCCCAGCTTATACATAAGCTATTTCAGAGTTTCTTTGTGTTTCTGGTTCAGCGGAGAATAAGTTTTTCATCTGGCGAGATCTTTTGAGGATTGTGGACGAGAATGGGGAGTTTGTATATACTTAGTGATACAGGTGGATTGGTTTTTCTTGCGGAGTGTTGAGGTATCTCGGCTTCTTTGGGGCAGTCTCTTCTCCTCATCACTCGGTTTGTACCACTATCATTCTTTAAGATATTGGTGACGTAGGAACGCAGGGTTGGGGAAAGGGTAAGATAGGAAAAACAAAGAAGAACTAGGAAAGAAGAAGAGAGGAAGCTTTACTAAAGAGTAGCGTGAGTGTGTGTTGTATCAACCCTGGATTGGACGAATGAGATTAACCATCCGATTGGGTGGCCGTGATTTAATCTTTTAGATAATGTAGATCTTTTGATCCAATGGATGAGATTCACTCGCTTTAATCCAATGGTCAAATGGTTTTGGAAAGGGAAAGTGAAAAGGACAAAAAGGGAAGGTGGGAAAAGGAAAAAAGGGGAAGGAGGAAAAAGAAAAAGGGAAAGGAGAAAACGATAAGGGGAGGGAATTGAAAAAGGGAGGGGGAAAGTGAAGGGAGAAAAAGCATGCAGAAAAAGGAAAGGAAAAAATGGGACGGGAAAATGGGGAAGAGAAAAATGGTGGGTAAAAGGGAATGTGTTAAAAGGAAAGGGAAATGGAAAAGAAAAATGGAGGGGGGAAAATGAAAAATGGGGCACGAGGATAAGGGGAAGGAAAAGAGGACACATGAAAAGGGAGAAAAGGAAAGAGTGAGGAAACAAAAAAAGAGCATGGGAAATGGGAAAGGGAAATGGAAAAGAAAAAGGGAGGTGGAAAGGGAAGGGTAAAGGACACGGGAAAAAGGCGAAGAGGGAAAGGGTAAGAAAATGAGGAAAAAAGAGGAGAAAAAGGGTGGAGAAGAAGATATGGGAAAATGTGAATAAAAGGGAACAAAAAATGGCATGGGAAAAGGAAGAAAGGGAAAAAGGGCACTTCGCCATTTGGTAAGACTTCCTTGGGATAGTAAATGCGGACGGTTGTTTTGTTCAGTTGTAGTTGAGTGGATGTTGGAGTGGTGGGGTACTGCTGCCTCTTCGAGGCAGCTTCTCTTGCTCCTCACTCTTCTTGTACTTTTTTCATTCTTTTAATACATTGATATAAGTTCTTCAAAAAAAAAAAAAAAAGAGGAAGGCAAGAGGGGAAGCAAAAAATAGCACATGAAAAAAAGAGAGAAAAAGATTGGGAAAAGGGCATAAGAAAGGGGGGGGAGAAGGTACGAGGAAAAGGGGAATAGAGAACGAAAAACGGGCACCAGAAAAGGGGAAGAGGGAAACGGAGGAAATGGGGAAAGAAAGGGAAAAAGATATGGGAAAAGAAAACTAGCAAAAAGGCATGCCAAAGGCTGTAGAAAGTAAAGGCGCGGGGATATTAGGACAGAGCAATATAAATTGAATTGAATTGGATACCAAAAGATAAGTGAAATGTCATTTACGCCTTTTTCAAACCATTTCAAGGCCTAATTAGGCAAATTGATAGCCTAAAGATTGAATTGAATTGTATTGTCCATGATATCATGTTGCTGACTATATTCTGCATTTATGGTATCGATATTTCCTAGTTTTGAAAGGGCAGGATATGAGGTTGTTGTAAGGATTTGGTAATGTTGTAAGGATTTGGTAATGTTGTAAGGATTCTTTGGTGGTGTTGTAAGGATTTATGTAATGTTTTTCGATTTCTTTTTCTTTTTCCATGCATTTTCTTTTTCCATGCATAGTGGTTGTCCCAATGGCAGGTCCAGGCCCACAGATGCATACGGGTTCGCACGAAAAAGGACCACGATGAGCTGAAAGTCTACCTCGACACCTACTTCCTTGGCAAGCTCTGGGACGCTGAGGCCCTGACACAGGTCAAGCTCGGGCACTATAGAGAGCAAGTGAACCCCACACTCAAGCGGGGGCCCCAGCAGTACCTCCTCACCCCCCTCTCCATGAAAAAACGTAGGCTGATCGCCTCCATCCGAACGGGCTGACACCACCTCCGCATTGAAACTGGGCGATGGGCAAGGGAAGCGCGGGAGGATATGACTTGTCAGTGCTGCCACCAAAGGGTCCTTGAGGATAAGGGCCATGCTCTGCAAACCTGCCCCTCTTATGAACAGATTAGGGCACGATATCCACAGTTAGTGATACCTGGGCAGGCACTCTATCTCCTGCTCAACACTGAAGCGGTAGGCACTCTTGGGTTATATCTTCAGGAGATTCTTGACGAATGCCATTGACTCTGTCCCACTTCCTTGTGAAGATCTCCAGTTGTTTGTTTTGTATACCAGCAAGCGCACTGCCACCACGGTTTTTCCCAAGTGGGTTTTTTCATCCGGGCCGTAATACGCTTGCTGTTTGATTTGTACAGGATAGGTCAATTGGCCTCCGAGGACTATACAAACTTTATTCTATTCTATTCTATTCTATTCTATTCTATTCTATTCTATTCTATTCTATTCTATTCTATTCTATTCTAAGAGGTCGATGTTACATGTGCAAGATAGAAGTCTTTCTAATATGAAGGGGTGTTAAGTCAACCCAGTACAAACTAGTACTGATGAGATTGGAACAGTGTGTGAAGATGACACTTCTATATCTAATCCAAGTAATTCACAATACATTCTTGAGATTCTTGAAGAAGAGACTAGCAAAAAGAAATCAGTCAATTCTTCACTATCTTGTTTCAATTCTTCACTATCTTGTTGTGAACAGCTCATCTTGCTGAAGCCGATTTAGAAAAGCTATGTTAGGAACCTATATGAATTGCCTGCTGATCAAATGGTTAAATTGCAGCTAGAAGAAGAAATATTTACAGTAGATGATGTTGAATATGTGCTGAAGAAAACGGCAAATGGCAAAGCTAGAGACATGCAAGGGTTCAGAGTTGAATTGTTTAAATGGAGTGGCAAACGAGCTTTGAGCATGCTAACATATTTGCTGAATGCAACAATGATGCAAGGTCTTCCGAGGCAGTGGAAGGAAAACAGAGTACATCCAATATTTAAGAGTGGGGACGTGCATCATTTCGAACTATAGGACGATTCTAATAGGGAATACGTTTACCAAAATTCTGGCCACGCTATTAGAACAGAAGATAAGTCATTGGGCTGAAGCAAACGGTAAGCGGAGTGTGTTTCA
>JAANSK020259530.1:0-12503 GCA_011763485.2 Isoetes engelmannii | reverse complement strand
GCTATATCCACAACCTTCCATTAGAAGGAAGGGCATTGGTTCTTCCCAAGCCACTTACGACAATCCAAGAATTATTTATTGATTATGTTCAATATTGTCCAGCTTGGGATAAATGGACTAACACAAGGCCCCCAAAAATGAACTTGCACTAAAAATCAGTATGAAAACCAGTATGTATGTGGGTTTTTTATACAACATTTCACAACGTCAACAAAAACCCTGTGTCCTTTATGGTTTTGCAAAACCATTAGTAATTCGTATCATATCTTTTGTACTGATTCTAAAACTTATACTAGTTTATGAAAATCATCATTAATTTCTAAGATGGGTTTTAAGCATACATTGGTTTTTCAAACTCATTGCTAGTTCATATAATGTTTAATTACATGAATTTTACATCGCACTATAGTTTTTTGAAATCATCATTAATTTGGGAGATGTGTTTTAAGCATATGGTGATTTTGCAAAAACATTGCTAGTTGATAGCATATTTTTTTGTATGCATTTCAGATTTTACAATAGTTTCGTTAAATCATCATTAGTTTATGGAGTGGTTTTTACATATACATTTTCAATATTATAATTTTGGATGCCTTCACACGCTAGTTGTCATTACCACGATACATGTTTTTCAAACACATTTTGTACTCTATCAAGTTTTTCTTCTTAGTTGGAAAATCATGTTGATTTTTTTGAAAGATGCGACGGTTTTTTGATGTAGTTATTATACTATTCTTGTTGATTACTATGCTTAAAATATCAAGTGTAGCATTATTTTTCTAGACATAATTATCTATCCTTTGTTTTAAAGGTTAATTCCTATTTTTCCAATACGGGGAATCAAAGTTGAAGTGTCACTAGTACCTTACCCCTAAACTACAATTTAAAAACAATGCACTAAACCGTGTGATGCCACCAATATGAACATCAATGGTAACCAAATAATAGAGGTATAGATGGGCGATTTAAGATTTCGTGAGTTAGGAATTATGACACAATTGTAGGGATGAATTAGATTTAATCAATAAGGCATAAGCTTGGTTGTGCAAATTTTGGTGTAGAATTGGATTGTTTTAAAGAAACATGATGATGAAATTAATGGTTCTGCTTTCTTCAAAGCAAGGTCCAAGGAAATGCTTCCCCCTTCCTGGAACCTGAGAAAAAAATGGATGAAAGCAAGTGGAACTCTGAGAGGAGTTCAAAACAAACACACAACAAACAAGACAGAGCCTGTCAAACCTAGGTATGCATATCCAACTTCAAATCGGCTCCACTTGAAACGTCTGGTTGGGAAAGCTTGATCTGTTGAAACCCCTGCATGCGTGCTCCAATAGCTTGATAGTGAGGAAATCTTCAGTAGATTGGAAGAGTATGGTCAGATCAGACACCTTGCAGACTAGCTATAGCAGCATTTCTGACTCTATCAAGGTTGCATGCGTTTCTCGTCTCCTAGATCTCCCAGTTAGTTTTTACGACTCTAAGTGTAGTACGCTTTTCACCGGAGAACATGGCTTCGTCAAGGAATAAGGCCCAAGTAAATTTCATCCATCCATTCGCTGGCATCCTGTCATCTGGGCCTTCAATTCGGCATATTTCGAGCATAGGCCATTTTGCTCACCTCCAGCCCTAGGGATTGTCTTGCAAGCAACCTAAAAATGATTAGGATTGTGAAGATAGATTACCATCAACATGTCCAACAAAGCTAGCTATGCATTTAAATGGCCATGATCTTGGGTTAATATAACAATAATGGCCCCTCGTATGCACACCTTATAAGCAAATTTGAATATTACAAGCGAATGACTTGCCCCATTAAGTACATACCTTACACACTAGTTGAATTATACAAGCAAATGACTTGCTTGCATAACACTAATGGTCATGCCAAATGACAAACACGAGTACAATATGTAGGGGGTGGCATATAAGCTTAAATGCCTTCTTACATCATGCATCTAAATATAAATATCGTCAAATGTAAAGGTATCTACTAATGTCACGGTTTGTGCCTTGCACAAAGCATTGTCGTTTGCTCCAGTTTCTTAGAATCATACAAATATGCACAAGTTTGATAAGAAAGATCTAGAAGTTTGAAATAGTTACTACTCCATAATAAGATGATAAAACACTAGATTGTGGAGCATGACGATTTATTTCCGGTATCCTTGCATATTTTTATGCCCAATGTATTTAAGTTGTCCTGGCTAGCATGAAGAGTCCAGTTGATCAAACCAGACAAGTTGGTATAAGGGCTGTATGTTTTGATCGACATATTTATTTTGTCCATAGATTAGTGCGCGCAACTCGTCATAAATATGTAAAAGGGTTGTATGTTGTCATTGTGATTACACCTTTGCCACTCTGCTTCTGTTTGAAATTGAAGAGGTGGGCTCTCATTGTTTGAAATATTTTTGTACACGATTGAATGAATTTAGAGACTTTTGCACATTAGAATATAATTATATCATGGTACATGATGTTATTTCTAGAGGAGTTGTCGTGTCACCATTGACATCTTCGATGCAATGGTGCTTCCTTGCCAGCAACCTAGAATGCAAATCAACTTCTTTCCACTTTCTATATAGGAGAAGATGGATGATCGTAGAAGCTAGCCTATTTTGTATAAGAGAATTGCAATCCAGGTTGCATTCCGGGGGAGGAATCCTTGCCGACGCGCGAAGCGCGGAGGCAGGGATGACTCCCCCGGAATGCAACCTGGATTGCAATTCTCTTAACGTGGAAGCAACTTAGGTTGCGTTCTGCGATTAGAATGACAGGTAAATGAATCAGAATGACAGGTAAACGATCAGAATGACAGGTAAACGAATCAGAATGACAGGTAAATTCAAGAATGCAGGGTAAATTCAAGAAAACTGCCGTTGTTCAAGAATGGGTCGTCGATGAAGAGATTCCAGGAAAAGAAACTATGCCACATGGCACAATGCTATTGGCGGATAGGGCAGAACGCAACCTAAGTTGCTTTTACGTAATGTTGATAGCTGATTAATAATCTTCTTTGTTTTCGTCCTTCAAAACAAGAATAATTTTTGGGGCATATTCTATCTCCCCATCACCAAGGGTTGCATCCCTCATGAAATCATCACTGTCGATGTAGCTCTAATGATTATGCAGTTTATGAGTTTCATGGCTTGAATTGTTTTAACCTTAAGTCCCAGAATAAGATAGTAGTCATGATTTAACTATTACTTTGTCCTTCCTTCCTTCCTAAACATCCATAAAGACTTTTTATTCTTACGAAAAAAGGTGTGGTTATGGGAGTGCAAATGACTTCTTGTCTCATATAAGTGGTTATTGGCCATAATGTGGCAACTAAAAGTAAAAAATGCTGTATCTACTAGAGGCCTCCTTGATATGTGATTCCAGTGGATGGCAACCATTCGTTGCCCCCAATAAAAGACACCACAGTGAAGTTATATGCTTCATATATGCTCAATGTCTTACTCCAACTCACACGATTAAATGTACTTGCTCCATCACCAATGTTTAAGTATTCTCCATAAAATACTGTTTGGTTTCTATAATATGCATTGTCCCATTTATGCCATCCTTGTGGGTTAATACTATTAGTGAGATATGATTGCATGAACACAGTTCTGGAATAATCTTTCCACGGTCTTCCTAGGTAGGTTTCAGTTCCAGAACTTCCATCAACATAGCACTGCTGGAATGATAGCCCTGTATTTTGATTTAGATCTGTACGACCTTGGGCAGTTATAAAGTTCTTGTTGGTACTTTGTCTTGCCCACAGAGTGCATCGTTGAAAGACTGCCGCGGCATTCCCAAATATAAAATCTACTGTACCTTCCACGTGACATTCTCTATAAAACTGACGATATGCATGTGTATAAAGGGTATCTTGATAAGCAAGGAAGGAGCAATTAAAGAAAGCTACTTGGTCAGCAGTCACTAGCAGGGCAACTGCCTGGTGGTTCTGTGGGCCAGCTGTGTTTTCGACAGCGAGGTTCTTGCCAATGAATCCAGATGCTTTGATGGCTGCAAATGCAAACGAGCACAAATGTAAGGAGGAGAAAGACCAGGAAGAGAAGAATAGAATAGAATAGAATAAAATATTTTTTAACGTCTACGAAACCAATAGGCCAACTAATCTATGAGATGGAAATAAAAAGAACAGAGAAGAAAATGGTTGTACCAACAGTAGGTGTCTTGAACGTGGTTCCAACTTCAGCATATGACCGGTTACCAGTGATGATGGTTTGGTGCATACCGTCACCCGTTATCACCAGATTGGACTTGTTTTTGTAAACCTCGACGTATTCATGGTATACACCTTTCTTCACATAGATAACACTACCGGGAGATGCAGAATCCACAGCCTGCTGAATGCTGCGGAACGATCCTGTTCCGTCCAAAGCCACAACTATGGTCGGACTGCTGCTCTGAAGAATATGGCGCCGGCGTTCCGGTGGCATCCAATTAGGTAAGCCATCATCCAACCCATAGGTTAATGCATTTTCTTCTGCCTTTTCATTTTTTTCGCTAGATCTCAGTAGCTTCCTCTTAGCCTTCCCAGATCCAACTGCCCTTTGCAGAGTATTATTTTTCCTCATTGATATAAACAGTGCCAATGTATTGCTAAGATCCATTTGCAAAAGCTTAGCATTTTCTTGCAATGGTTCCGGGCAAGATGACCCTAATATTTGCAGCTCTTCCATGCATGTTGTATGCTCTGTTACCACTGCACTCATCCAGGTCCATATATCATCACTTCCTGGATCATTTGATGCAATGTAGTTATTATCTACCCTAGAAATTGAAGCAGTAAGATCATCATAAGCATCTGAGATCGTCTCTTGACAGACCTGCAATACTGCCCTCACTGTTCCATGCTCAATTCCCATGTAGTTTTGTACCAAACTCAATGCAGCTTCAACTTTAGGAGCAGTTGCCTTCATGCCAATTTCACAAGCTGTTGATGCACTAATGAAGCTTTCGTTCAAATGCTCTGATAGCATGGCCGCGCAGATATCAGAGTACTTTGTCTCTTTGCAAGCATTTTTTGCAGAATTGGAGCATGGTGTGGCTCCATTGCACACATGCAGCAACATGAATATGGCATAGAGAGATATTAAAGAGATGTTGAACAATGAAATAAGACTACTGCAAAATTGCAAAAGCATGATGAACAGAACCTGGGTATGCTGTGCCAGAGCTCTAGAAGGACAGTATATATGATAAGTTATAAAGAAAAAGTGAGGAAGGAAGGAAGATAAACATGCAACATCTCATATGGGCCCATTGGTTTGATCTTGTTAGTAAGTTCATGTTTTGATGAAAAGGTGCATGACTGATGGGCCCCAAGAAGCAATCATGCGATTCGGGCACGGAAGGTGGGACTTCAAAATCAATGCATGGGCCCTTGAATGCTACCTAACTTACTGTAAACATCGATTTCGAACATGTTAGGCTGTAACACAGGCCTTGCACTTTGACAACTAGGAACAGAATCTGTGTATGGTGAGATTTTGCATCCATAGAATGAGAATATAAGGGAATTGTTCCTTCTTATTTGAACTTGTTTCTATATGCAAACTGTCAAGACTTCAGAACCATGTGAAAGTAGTAAATCTAGATGTCATAATGCTTTTACCTGTTCATTCAAGAAATATCAACAAAGTAGTATATTTAAAAAAATTACAACAAAAAATACTTGTCAACAGCCCAAAAATCTGGAACAACTGGAGAGAAAGATTTGGCATTCAAAGAAATGTATCCAATAGGACGGCTTGCTATCTAAAGGATGAAAAAGTAAAAACAAAAAGTCGACATCTGCACATAATCAGATTGTGCAAGAAATGGACACTAATGAATTAATTTCAAAGCATGAGCATATGAACCTTCGTCTGGATATTGTTTTGGAAAGAGTATAGTGTCTGGTATGGATGGATTTCAAATTAAATGTCTGGTAAATTAAATGGATAGACACTAATGATGTTGGTGATGCTGATATATTGTTCCAGATGCTTAACTTTGGAGGCATGCTCTCATCCATAGAAAAAAAAAAAAGGGGAAAGGGAAAATTAAAAGAAAGAAAAAGAAAAAGAAAAAGAGGAAAGAGGAAAATGAAAGGCAAAAGAAAAAGAGAAGAACTTAACTTCATTTTTGCAATCCCTATGTGAATTTTCTAGTTAGCCAAAAGCAAAAGCAAGTCATGATACTTGTGAAGGATTTGTTTCCCAACAGAATGATCGAATAAATATTCCTGCCAACCCGATGTAACATGGGTAACCTCGCATAGATAGATATATATGGCACTTTTTACGTACAATGCGAGTTCTTAATGGCCTTCTCCCTTTTTTATTGGGTCCCATAGGCCTATTGATCTCCGAGGATGTTAAAATTCAATTCAATTCAATTCTATCTATCTATCTATCTATCTATCTATCTATCTATCTATCTATCTATCTATCTATCTATCTATCTATCTTTTTAACCAACTATTCCTCAATTTATTTTCCTTCCTAGTAATTGCTTTGCAACATTTATCATCATTGAAAGATATTGATGAGAAGCATATATACTCTCTCTTTTTTATTGAAGAGAAATTGAATCCCTATACAGTTGTAAATAATGTTTTCATCATAATTTTGTACATTAAATGGTTGATTGGTAAGTGATCCCAGTCGATGCAAGCCATTGTTCTCCAATCAAAGACCCAACTAGGAATTGGGAGGCCTCAGTAACATTAAGTTCCTTGCTCCACCACACGCGATTGGATCTATTTGCCCCATTTCCATTATTTTGATATTCACCGTAGTACACTGTTTGTGCTCTAGAAGATACATCATTCCATTGAAGCCAACCATTTGGGCTCACTATACTATTGAGATAAGATACCATAAATACTGTTCTAGAATAATCTTTCCATGGTCTACCTAGGTAGGTTACGGTTGCCCCATCAACCCAACATTGATGGAATGAATAACCTGTGTTTTGGTTTACATCCATACGTGATTGAGCAGTTAATGTATTCCAATTACTACTCTGTTTCGCCCATAATGAGCATTGCTGAAATACAGCAGCTGCATTTCCAAATACAAAATCTATCGTACCTTCAATGTGGCACTCCCTATAAAATTGACGATTTGAATGTGCATAAAGGGTATCTTGATAACCTTTGAAGGAGCACTTGTAGAATGCCACTTGATCACCCTTTACTAGCAAGGCGACTGCTTGATGGTTATCGGGGCCAGCGGTATTTTGAATGGTAAGGTTCTTGCATATGAATCCAAATGCTTTAACAACTGCAAAAATGTAAAATAAATAATAAAAAATCACAAATTAAAAGAAAATATCAAGAAATTTTAAGAAATCTAGATATCTTACCAACAGTAGCGGTTAAGATGGTAGATCCAACTTGAGAATTGTATAGGTTACCAGTGATGATGGTCTGGTCGATACCATCACCCAGTATCACCAGGTTGGTCTTTGATTTGGGAACTATAAGGTACTCACTATAGACACCTTTCTTGACATAGATGAGAGAACCAGAGGAAGCAGCATCCACAGCCTGTTGGATGGTGCCATAGGATCCAGTACCATCCTTAGCAACAACAATGGTAGGCGCGCCACCGCCGCTCTGGAGGAGGCGGCGACGGCGGTCCGGCGACATCCAGGAAGGAAAACCCTCATGGAGCTCATAAGGAAAAGAATTGTCTTCTTCACCAGATCTGAGAAGCCTCCTATGGCCAGCAGATTGGAAGGGCAGCAAAAGGCTTTTTCTCATGGAGACAAACAATGCAAGAGAATTGATGAGAGTGATTTGCAAGGTCCTGGTATTTTGCATGAGATCAGACTGCTGGGCTAGCCCTAGAGTTTGCAGCTCATCCATGCAGGTAACATGCTCTGTCAGCACAGAACTCATCCAAGTCCACACATCATCACTGCCTGAAGAAGTTGATGCACCATAGCTGCCAAGCTTTGAAATTGAAGAACCCAGTTGGTCATATGCATCAGAGAGGCTCTCCTGGCACACCTGGAGCACTGCCTTTGCATTAGTTTGGCCCTTCAAGGAACCCTCTACCAAGCTCATCACATTCTGAATCTTTGGAGCTGCTGCCTTCATCATGATCTGACATGCACTTGATGTCCCAGAAATGGTGAATGTCTCACCAAAACCCAATTGGTGGAAGTCAGACACACATTGTTCAGGGTACTTTGTCTCTGCACAAACATTCCTTAGTACCAACAATTTTGCAGAATTTGGCACCATATTGCTCCTGCAGCATTTCAGAAACAAAAGCACCAACAACCATGAAATCATCTTCATAATTGACTACCCAATTGGCGGCGCGGTCCGATGAATCGGCGCGGTGCGATGAATATCAATCTGCTGGACAGATCAGTAAAGAATTAGGTGCTCATTTGGTGATGTAGCAAATCTAAGATATGGTAGGAAGGAGAACAGAGGCTCTGAAATGCAGTGTGAAATTATAGGTGTAAGGAGACAAGGGTAAGGTCTGTACACAACGTCAGCATGGGTCCCTAGGTTTGAAATCTGCTTTTTTGAACATGCACGTTCTTAGAGGTTAGGATGTCGCATTTAAATGCCTTGTTTCTTCAAACAAATAAATGCCTTGTCTAATCTCCAACTCGCAGAACAAATAAATGCCTTGTCCAATGCAGGGTATATAGAACCACACATTGCATGGAAATTTGTGGTAAATATACAGGCCGCTTACCTGAAGAATTTATTCCTTGAGACTTTTGCATTTGAAATTGGGACTATAAGTATTGAACTGTTGTTCAGTCAGCCACAGTTTTGCACGATAAAAAAAATGAAGTTATAAATATTGAAGCAGTGCAATGTACAACAGCAGAGTTTATAGCAGTAACAGAAAACAAGGCAAATTGCTTTTCGTTGAATAGGTTGAGCAAGGAAACGCGTTGACAGCCTTTATCTCCTGACAGCAGGTCGTATAACAGAGACGTTCGTTGGTTTGAATTGTCCATAGATCCTTCTCCTTTTGTTCTTTTTGGCCGTTAAAACTCCATTTACTCCGACACTGCAGCAAAAAATAACTGCTCCATCGGTCCATCCATCAACAGGAAGGAAACACGTCCAATCTCTCATTTCACTCGAACCGTTAAATGTTGGTCTTCTTTTCCCTGCTGTCGGTGGCTAATTTGTTCTTTTCAGATTCGTTTCTAGTTCTATCCTCCAAAATTACCTTATTTACTTTAGGGCAAATTGTGAAAATACCCTTATTTATTTGTAAAATTGTGAAAATGCCCCTCTGTTAAGGGTCGTTTTAATAATGAAGGAAGGAAGGAAGGACCATAACTGTTTTTTGGACGATCCCACTAAAAATGTATACTTCAGATGAATTGTAGAGGAGGATGTTGCCTTCCCATCAAAGCTAAAAACACCTCAATCGGAGGTCAGAATCACAAAGTATGGTATTTCTTATACACAAATAAATTGTAACCATAACTTAAGATTTGGACTACGATTCACATGATTTTAGCTTTCATGGGATGATATCATCCTTATCTACAATTTATCTGAAGGGCATATTCTTATTTGGATCATGAGAAAATTCTTATAGCCGTTTTATTAAAACTACCCTTTAAAACAGGGGCATTTTCATAAATTTGCAAATAGATAGGGGTATTTTTACATATTGCCCTTTACTTTATCATATGATTTCGGACGTGCTATTAAAATGAATGGGGTAGGGCCTATAGAATAGAATTGAATGAATTAATTTTATTATCCCGGAGACCAATCGATAACATCAAATGTTAATCTTTTTTTTTTTCCATTTACTTTAGAGCCCAAAGTTATCTATCATCTTTGAAGGCCAAAGTTACCCATACTTGTGTTCAAGAGTGATTTTTATTGCCGACTTTGCACAATTTTAATATCATGTTGGGAAAGGCCTTTCCATATCATTGGTTTCCATGTAGGGTATGGTATGGACTAGGGATCTTATGTCGTGTTTTAATAGACTAAAGCCTTCGGACTCTCACTCATCTCTAGACAGAACATGGCTTTAAAGCTGTAAGGCCACTAATGGTCCACCACGACCTTTGGAAAGGTCCTTTGGAGAGCATTGATGACAAGTTCAACCTGCAAAAACCATGCTTATGACAGAAGAACATCGGTAAGACATGATGCCTAAACTTGCACACTTTTTGGATCCTTGGATCTTGCTTGACAGCAAGTTCCGTTTCTTGGTGAAACTCCAATGTTCCTTCTATAGTTTTCACCCTTCTGACTACACAAGGTGTATCCCACATTTGCCTTTGCAATAAAAGCAAGATTCAATGACAAAATAAGTCTTGCTCCTCAGCCCAAAAGACGTCCAATCTCTAACTGTTAGATATTGGCTTTTTTGTCGAGTGCTAATAGAAAATGAATGGGGCCCAAAACGAACTTTTGTATTGAGGATATTAATGATCACATGGCTAGGCAAACAACCTTGGCACAATTATGGATCCGGAATAGAAAAGCTTGACTTCTGGGAAAATATGACATGCATTTCCTTGTGTGGATTGGCATTAAGATTTCAACTAATTGAAGAAGTCATATTTAAATGACAATATGAAAATTTCTTACAATTGCAAAATTTCTTAGAAAAGTAACAATAGTTTCTAGTAGTTGGAGGTCTTACAACATGGCGATATATTAAATAGATTATTTAAGTATTGTTTCGTAACGAAGTTTCAGAAATATGAAAATATCTTAGACATCACCCTGCTCTCCGATCCTATACAATGCTCCCATCGTATAGATACGAGAAATCCCCTTTCCCAGCCATACTATCACCGGGTAAGGCCCTTCGTCTAACTCGAGGCACTCATGATGGCCAAGTGTCCGAGTGAACGACACGGAGGTGTCATTAGCCTCCCATTCCTTCTCTGGAACATCCTATATGGCGGAAGCCACATACATGTTAGCACAAGCACAATTCATATAAAATAATATGCCCCCTTGAAGGGTGGCCATCCATCATCAGCAAGAACATCATCATACATCAATATCAAATACATTGCATCATAAATGAAGCTCTACCCTAGGCTTAGACTTAATGGTTGTACTGATGGTCATGATCTCTAGGTAACAACATGCAGAATCATGACAATGGCATTGGGTGACATAGAGCATTGGCTAAGGTTGGTCTTAGGTAGTCCACTCCATCCGCCCCTCTGTGCATACTTTGCAGGTAGGCTGAAACATGCTATGGCGTGACTGTAGCATTTCAGAGACGTAATCTCGTAGAGTCACCCTATGAAGCAGGAATGGGACAAGTCCAGGTTGCATTTCCCCGATCCGATAAGACAGGAATGGGACAAGTTCCTTCTAGAAGCGTAATGGTTCCATGTGTGGCTAGAGGATGTGGCCTCCATTAGGCGACCCACACCCGTTAACATGATGCGATGTGCTCATAGACTTAGATTAACCGAAAAAGGTCCATGTGCAATTAAAAGATCACCAGTTGTTGCACATGTGCAATCATGCTCCAGCGTTGGTCCAGATTAGTTTTTAATTTCCTGCCTAATTGCTGAAGAAAAGACCTCTATCATCCATTGCAATTCTAACGCATTTCCTTTATTCCAATTGACAACATTGTACAACGCCACTGAACTATTTAACAGAAAGAAAAATCATGCAAATTTGACACTTGGTTTCCACACGTATTTGTACCATCCTAAATGGAGAAGAATCTACCATCCGAAGATGTATAAAAATCCAACATACACGCACCATGTCTAAGGAAGATAAATAAAGTTGCAATTTATAATTTAGAATGCCGTTAACATATACAATTACAAGCGGAATATAGACATTGCTTCTATTGGTGCAAGATTTTACCACCATCTATGTCAAAAGAAAGGTTGCGAGAGAACATCCACCTATCCACAATCTCATCCCATCCCATATAGATTGTGTATTCGATATTGTTAATCACATTGTGGCATTCTCTTAGTTTTGATACTTAAAAACACCTATGCTTTACTTGACTTTTCACAATCTCTTCTCATGGCTTTTAATCTTTGTGTTTTCGGGGCCAAAACTTTTGTTTATATAACAGAAACCATTACATCCAACAATTCTAAATTAAGTCCCCCCCTAAAACCCCTTTGGTTTGGATGCATATTCACATGGGAGGTGACTCTCGGCAACGAGAGCTGTTAGATGGGTATATTCATCACGACTTTTGCCTTGATTTGGGACGTAGATAGCGATCCTCGTTTGTGGGGTATGCTCGTACAAATTTATTATAATGTATAACAAGAATTACAGGATACTATAAAGTTTGCAGTATTGTACTCAATGGTGTTGATTTTATACATGTGTTATATTGTTTTAGAGGGTATAAAAGGGGCTTTCGCTGCCCTACGTCACCCCCCGTGTGAATATGCACCCAAACCAAAGGGGTTTTGATATGGTACAAGCTCGGGGGTGTGGCTCAGATGACTTGAAGGTTGAACACAGAGGCATTGAACATCAGGAGAAC
>JAANSK020259519.1:0-12504 GCA_011763485.2 Isoetes engelmannii | reverse complement strand
AGAAAATACAGTGTTCAGTAGTACCATTTGGCATCCAACTGGTTGGCATGCATATATCAGAAATAGTTGAGGAGAAACATTTTGAAATAAGTATATGATGCAGATGCTTACTTAGCAATCATTCAAAGATGTTACTGCCTTTACTTAGCAACTCATTCAAACTGCCCAACTCATTCAAACTGGATGTGTATGGATATGTGAAAGGGGTGAGTACATCTTGGACATCTGAGCAACACTTCCATTCAAAACAAGAATCTATCTCATTTTTATTTGTATATCATTAGTTTTATTTATTCAGGTGCCTATCCACGTGTCATGCCACATCATTTACTTTTATTCTCGGCCCTTGGATCTCCTTAATTTCCAATCCATGGCTAAGGAAATTAGTTAACCTGTGAATTTTAGAGTTGTTCAATCCTGGCAAGCCCTTCTTATTCGTGATAAATCTTAGTTCGTTAAGGGGTCAACGTACCGACAACATGGATTACCATTGCATTGTTCATCATGTATTCTCTGGCTTGTTAAGATCGGACATCACATGCTCAGCTTATGGTTTCACGTCTACAACATGCAATCCATGGGTAGATATTTCATTAGATCTTGAGACAAGTTTTGTTGAAAGGTCTTCATGGACTTGATTAACTCCAGAAGTACAAGTAACTTCCCAATACTTTTGGGGTGTATGGATTGCTTTACAAGATCTGAAAAGCTTGGATCTAATGAAGGTATAATTTGCGAGTGTTGCCAGGTAAAACAACAATCTACAAGGCAAATGTCTTTCAGGAAGCTACCCTTGCTTTGAGCATTTTTTTCTCGAAATGCTTGTACAAAGTCAACTGATGTGTCCGATCCCTTTTCTTTAAACATGGCTTCCCTACCTCTCCTCCTCAACAGAAGACATAACAGAAGCTTCAAAAGCATAATAGAACACATGGAAAAAACTTTTTGCTCGCAGGTCACACGACTTCATAACTCCGAAAGCATCCAAGCTTCCCACTTCCTATTGATCTTGCTCATAGTAAATCGAACTCATCTTGGGCCTCTGAACTGCTCTGAAAACTTTCAGCAAAAAGCATATGGACAATCAAACAAAGAAACTTGTCCATCACGGCCAAAATCGACAATTTTCAACCTAATTTTGACCTGATTAGAACCATTTCCAAGTATCTCCTAGCAAATTTTTAAGAAAGGCAACCCTTTAAGAAACAGAAGAAGAAAGCCTTGTAAAAAAAAGCAAGAAATCCTTGCACCCTGGGCCAGAGGAATTGAACCTCCAGGCTGCAATGGCCTCACAAGAGCCGCAAAGCGGCTTCAAAGGCCGATTCAGCAAATGCAAATGCAGAAAAAGTGCAGAAAAAACTCTGATTTTTCCAAACCCTTTTGGCGGAGGAGCTGGGTGAAGCAGTCTCCCTTTCGGCATGACAATGCATATGTCTGCCTTATCAGCTATATTTCTATCCTCAACCATTGCAAAAAAAAAAAAAAAAAAAAAAACCACTTGAAACATGATTTCAAGTGCACTCAAGCTGCTCAAACATAGTAAGTAATATATACGATTTTGCATACAATACGTTCCAGGAATCATAGCCCCAACCACAAAACTCAATATTGCATGTTATTGAGCTCAATTTAGGCTTGTTAGGAACTTGATCTCCAACCTAAGCTAGAAAATGAAGTGCTTGACCAACTTTTTTTTACCTTGGCACTTAATTTTTGAACTCGACTTATTCCAATGAGTTCTTCAACTATGCAAAAGAAACCAGTGTTAGGTTGGCATGTTGCTAAGAATTTGATAACATCTGCTCAAACAAAAGAGAGGAAGCTGGCCCCCTTAGCCAAAAATGATGTGCTTTAGATGTCGAACTCTAAGATGATGTGTGATAATATGCCAAATGCATGAATGAAGTCTTCAAATGATGCCAGTTTATGCTTTGATGATGATTTGTTGAGTGATTTTTAACTGCCACGGGATCAAAAATATGAGTGTCCACAACTACAGACAAACGACTATGTAGAGATAACTAATGCACCTGCAACGGAACCGTGCTTGGCGTATGAGGATTTATGGATTGAATTCCAATGCCCGGAGTTTGCATGAAATCGCACCATCCTTCAAATGTTTACTATCGAGCTTGAAGTAAGTTTTTGTAGCTTTGAGACAAAGAGGTTGTCCAATAGAGAACCATTGTGGATTACTGCACTCTCCAACAAAGTAGTTCTCCGCAACTGAAGAAAATTAGCAGCTATAACATTACAATAGCCTCGATCATGTTGGGTGTAAGCTCTACCATTGCATGTCCATCCATTGCACTATGTGAAGCTTTGATCTCCATCAATTTCCACAAAACCAAAATCATGCATCAGACGTTGCTATTGCTCCCTCTCAATTCCCTAAACCACCTGTGATCCCCAACCGCACTTGTTTGTCTCCATTTCAACCATACCGAAATCTCCAATGAACAACAATGCTATATTATTGTCTAGTCTGAGAACTTTGCTACGAAGAGAAGCCCACAAAGCTTCCCTTTGACTCGGATCATCGTGAGCATAAACATTCACTAAACCACGTTTTTGCCCCCACTCTTTCCATTTAACAATTATTCAACGACCAAACCTGTTTACTTGAGTGGTGAAAGTGACATTCAAAGAGGGCTTCTATGCGGTAAACACTTGCTTTAGCAGAATCAACAGCCACTACAAGCACATTGTGATCACATCCCAAAATGTTAGCCAATTTTTGAACATCACCTTTACGACACTTGTGCTCCTAAAAATAACATACAGGTAGAGGGACAACCTACTCCTTTTGCATGGGGAAGAAGCCACCCCCTTAACATTCTAAGAAAGAATATTCATGTGGGCAGTTGATGGTGTACCACATCCATCTCAGTGGCCTCAAGATGATTAACTACATCCGAAAGATCTGCCCATTGTGTGCGAGTAAGGGCAAAGGGGAGCCTCCCCGCTATTCCATCCTTCCATTGTGACCTACATCATTTGGCACATGGGAGCCTCCGCTCTGCTCCACCCTCTCCATGTTATGTGCAGATTGTGGTGAGGGAGAGCTTCGACCTCTGATAAGGGATTGATAGCCTGTTGTTGTGCCCTTCCATGTTCATACTTATTACGTGCAACTTTTTTCATATTAACTTTTGTCCAGCCATCTGGAACTCTTTCTCGCCGTTCCTGGTGCTCTTGAATCATTTGCAACTTAGCTCTAGAATCAGCACTATAAGCAAGTGGAGATTGCACATTAGAGGCAATGGAAAATCTATAGTTAAAAAATCTTTCAATGACTTGGGAATGAAGCTAGTATACCGACCCCCCTACACAACACCATCAAACAAGCGTTTGCCCCTTCGTGCAACCCATACACAACACCATCAAACAAGCATTTGCCCCTTTGGGCAACCCAAAAACATTAATCATGATGAGTGACATTTTAGGCAACATCAGAACATGAAAAGGCCGACAAAAAGACAAGCTCATCTCTTGGTCGTATTTGTTTTTGTATATATACGGTAGCCAAATACTATATTTTAGCAAATGTCAAATGTGCATATTTTTTGGGAAAGGTCTCTCGACTTCCCGCCCCCCTTTCAAAAGCAACAGCAGAGTGGACAGGAAAGAACTGGCTATGGCGCCGGAGTTTTCGATACCACATTCCCTTCAAGATCTCGAGGATGCAGACTACGAATCTGAACATCTCTACGTGCACAATCCCCTTCCGGTGGACCGATTATCACCTGCAGAGTCTGAAGATCTCGTTAAAGGTAGTACTGTCATTTTCATATTTTCACCAGACGGAAAGCAGTATCTTTCTCTTCTGTAAGGACTCAAACTTAACGAGAAGCTTGATGATTATGTTGCAATTTGCTTATAACGCAAAGACTGAAGGAAAAATCTCCTGACTTACTGTGTAATGCTCGAACTGCAGAGTTGGTGTTCGAGTTGGCAGACAAAGATGTGACATGTACGGTGGAGCAGAACATTTTTGATCGTCTCTATTCCCTTATCAAGTGAGTGTTCCTACCGAGGCTGTTCATAGTGACTAACAGTCTCACGTTTATAAGTAATAATAGCTAACTCTAGTTCAAACGTCTATGGAGCTCGCATCTCTTACTTTAGCAAGGCACAATGGAGGTTTATAGCATGTCTGGGCAGTAAAGATGTGTTTTCCATTTCCACGTGTGAAACGATATGTGACATTCACAAGACTGAACTTTTAGTCCATTATCTGCTTTTTTCTTGTATTGCGGATTGAGATAAGTCCAGTCCGTGGAAGAAGCGTGGATCTTTTCTTTGTTTAATATCGAACCTTCTAAATGATATAAATATGGGGATTTGCTATCATCGCTCAAAAGTTCTTAGATTTCACAAGTTGTGGAGGTTAATTCATGCAACTAAAAAAGAAAAGACAAAATACCGATAACTTCAGAGTAATTAGGCAAGTTTTTGAGATATTGTATCTTCCTCCCTTTCAAGAAGTTTAGTGTTCTGCTGTTTAGATGTCCCTATTGCACAGTTTCTCTAACTCGCAAGTGGGGAATTGTTACAGGGGTTTTACTTCGCTGCGTCCTCCAGTAAAGCGTAATCTTATTGAAAGTCTGTGCTCAAACTTTTCTGTGCTTATTCCAAGCATAGCATCTGTAAGAAGATCTGTCACCGCAGAAGCCACGGATGTCGCCGCTTTTACACAACAGCAAGTCTATGCTCATCGGAATGCATTGAAAATATATTCATATTTTCTTTCATGCATCTTTGTGGCCGAGGAGGCTGTGGAGTCAGACAGGGAGAAAGCTCCTGCTGCATCTCAGAAGGTGAGGCATTGCCTGTCATTTTCTTACAATTCATTTAGTCTTCATTTTCTTACTATGTTCTTATTAGCCATTCTTGATGTTAGGGTAAGCAAGTAAGGAAGAAGCATCTGCCACCATCTTGGAACTGGGAAACACTCAGAACCAAAATTATTATCCTAATGGAGACCGCCCTGGAGTCTGATTTACAGCAACTGTATGGCATGTCATTGCCCGAAGAAGGCCTCCTTGCTTTTTTTGCAAAGTAATAGTTCGTCCCATTATCATAAATCAGTTGGCAATTTGATTTAACTTATGCCTGGGTCACCTGATTGGTTTGCAGGTTTGGCTTAAAATTGCTGGAGAGTCAAGCCCTTCTAAAGGAGAAAGAAACCAAGGAGGCTTTATGTAGATACATTGCTGCATGTGCAATGAAATATAATTACCTGGAACAACTAGTGCCATCACTTGTTGGTTTGTTGCACAAGTATGAACATTTGCCAGTTCATGTAGCAGACATTATTGCATTTGGCAACAACAAATATCATGACAATAAGTTGGCTGTTGCAGTTCTAAGAGAGATTGGCAGCACAGATCCAAAGGATTATGTGCATGTTGCTTCCTCTGCAGATAACGTAGGCTGTTTTCTGTGTGAGCTCACTGACCGTCTTCCAAAACTTCTGGTTACTAATCTCAGCATGTTGATGCCTCATTTTGGAGGCGAGTCATACAAGTTCAGAAATGCACTTGTCACAATGTTGGGAAAGTTGATTGTAAAGGCATTTAGAGATCCAGATTCAAATCCTGCCAATGAAACATTAAGGATTCGAAATAAACAGGCAATGCTCGATGTTCTTATTGAACGTGTTCGTGATACAACAGCTTATACACGAAATCGAGTCCTCCAAACATGGATATACTTATGTGAAGAACATGCTCTGTCTATTGGGCTATGGAATCCAGTTGCAGAAATAGCAGCAGGGCGGCTTGAAGATAAAGCAGTTATTGTTCGAAAGAGTTCCTTACAGCTGCTTGCAACATTGCTACAGTACAACCCATTTGGACCACAACTGCGTACATCTGTTTTTGAAGCAACACTTGATAAGTATAAAGAGAAACTAGAAAATATGACGCAAAATACAGCAAGCACACAAGTAGCTGGAACCAATCCCGAAGACTTAGCTGCACAGAATACTGTGGAAACTGCCCGTGTGGAGGAAGCCAGTGTTGTTGGGGATGAACAGCAGACGCAGTACGAGGATAGTGGTCCCTCTCAGATGCCAGTAAACAATGGCTATTGTGTTTCTGATGTTGGTGGCATTGAACAAACACGAGCTTTAGTAGCCTCGCTTGAAGCTGGCTTGCGTTTTTCCAAGACCATGGCATTAGCCATGCCAATAGTTCTTCAGCTGTTATCCTCTCCTGCTGTTACAGATGTCAATCATGCCATTGAGTTTCTAACATGCTGCCGGCAGTTTAATATTGATGGCTCTGAATCAGCTTTCCGCAAGACTCTGCCTCTTGTAAGATATCTACTATTAGTCATTAGCTAGGTCAATTTCTGTCTGCTTGGAAAATTGTGAAATGCCATTAGGTACCGTCAAGTATGCTGTCTTGATTTGTTTGTAATTTAGGTCTTTTCCCAAGAGAAGGGAATTTATGAAGCTGTTGAAACTGCATTCATCAAAGCGTATATGAAACAAAGTCCACAAGAGACCGTACAGAACCTTCTAAAACTCATTTTGGAAGCTCCAATAGGCGATCTTGCTTGCACAGAAGCATTAATGTGCAATCTCATGAAGAAACAGGAGATCCCTTCAAATATGGTACTTGAATTCTTATTGGATGAGGCTACTCTTATCCAGAGTATCTGCATATTCACATCTTAATGTTTGTTTCATATTTAGGTAACAAGACTTTGGGAGGTGTTTACGTTTAATGTTAATGGCGTTACACCAGAACAAAGCAGAGGTGCATTAATGCTGCTTTGCATGATTGCAAAGTGTTCCCCACAAATTATGAGTTTTCATATTCAAAATGTAATGGATATTGGATTTGGGCGATGGGCTAAAGATGATATGCTGCTTGCAAGATTTGCTTGTGTTGCTCTTCAACGTCTGAGCAATGAAGACAAGGCAAGTATGCAGCCCAATCATAAGATATTTAGTATCTTATCAAGTTTAATCATTGGGCAAGCGTTGCCAGAACAAAGTTGGTATGCAGCTGCAGAACAAGCTATAAATGCACTCTATGCATTGCATCCAATGCCAGAAGCCTTCTCAGCAAACCTTTTATCAAGGTTTTTTCAGTCAGTTTTTGTGAAAAACGAAAACAATGGCAGAAACCATGCCACATCCAATGACAGCACTGCAGAGTTTTGTGATCAACAATCTATACTCACATACCCCACCAAAACACTTGGTCGCTTCTTGTTTGTAGTAGGTCATGTTGCCTTAAAGCATCTGGTTTACATTGAAGCTTGTGTAAGGGCCGTTCGTAAAAATCGAGCTGACAAAGAAAGAACAATGGCTGAAGCTACTGCGGCAAATGCCATGCAGGAATCAGATACGAATCTCAAGGTGCGTATTTAGCAAGAAGCTTAATGATGGTTCTGATTATGATTTATGCTACCCAATTTTGGCCAGGAAAATATTACTGCAGAGCTTGGATTAGCAGCTTCAGAAGACCTGAAATTGGACATTCTTCTAGAGACAGCAGAACATGAGATTGTCTCTGGAAAAGAACATAGGAAGTTTCTCATCGGCACAATAGCTCCTTTTGTTGCCAAGCTTTGCAGGAACTCAAAACTTCTGCAGCAGGTAACTTATTCAATTTATGCTTCAATGGATGCCTCACCATGTTCTTCAACTGCAATAAATTAATCTCTGCCTGGCTTTGGTGGCAGTCATCTCAGCTCCGTATATCTGCACTGCTCTGCCTCTGTAAACTAATGGCAATAGATGCCAATTATTGGTAACTATGAGGTCTTCACCTTTATTAGAGGCCATGCTTGATGTCCTAACCAAAATTTCTATTCTGATGCAGTGAGAAAAATCTTCAGTTGCTGTTCACAGCAGCTCAAAACTGCACGGATGATTTAGTACGTTCAAACTGTATTATAAGCCTCGGTGACTTGGCATTTCGATTTCCAAACCTACTGGAACCATGGACAGGACATATTTATGCTCGGCTTCAGGATAAATCTACTGCTGTTAGGAAAAATGCTGCATTGGTGATATCTCACCTAATATTAAATGACATGATGAAGGTGAGACCCGTTTTATTAGAAGTTTAATTAAAACCACATTGTTTTCTTTAGCTGATTTATGTAAGCAGGTGAAAGGCCACATTAGTGAAATGGCTTTACTATTACACGATGAGGATTCCCGTATTTCTAATCTAGTGAAACTTTTCTTTCACGAACTTTCTAAGAAAGGTACGTTTACCTTTTTTTTTTTTTTTGCTTGGAAGAGAAAACTGATTACATGACTTTTTATACAGGAACCAATCCAATCTATAATCTTCTTCCAGACATGCTTAGTCGTCTATCCTCAATGAAAGGCTTGTCCAAAGAGATATTCCATGCTGCGTTGCAGTTCCTAATAGGGTACATTAAGAAGGTATGCACTCCCTTCTAATTTGCAGAACCAGAACTCTTTTCTTTGCAATCTAGCTTTCAAACTACATGCATGTCATTTCTAGTCTAACTCTCTCAAAGAACAGAATGCAGAATTTTCAGTCGCCATTAAAAACATTTCTATGTTTTTGTATGTGACTCCATGTTATACGGAATATGAGATCAGGGATAGGATTCAGCTGCTATAACTGATTGTTATCTTGGAAAGATTATCCGTCCGCTAGAAGAAATGAAATAAATCGTTTTCGTTTATTATGAGATGGCACAAAAAAAATATCTATAAAAGCTTTTATTACATATCTAGTCAGCCTCAGCAGTTGTAAGCATGAGAAAGATGACCATGAAATTTAGAATGACCCTCTGTTTTGTTCTCGCACCTGGATCTGTTTAGTTAGACATCAGCAATTCTGATGTAACACTCACAGTTTTTAAATGAGCATGGCAGATAAAGGTGATGCATGGTTAAGGATACATGTACCAGCTGTATTAAAGATAATATCCGAAATTAGACGTGATTTACCGATGGGGACAAGATTCATGAGCTAAATGTTTCATGCACTCTCAAAGTGCATAAATAACCTGCATTGATAGGAAAAAATATACTACTTTCTGTTCTCTAAAGTCATCTAGCAGTAAAAGGAACGTGAGGCTTTTGTAGTATGCTTTTCTGTAGAATGGAACTTAGTTAAACCTGGAGTCCTATAGTTAAACCTGGAGACCTATAACCTATTTCTTACCTATTGTACAGGAGAGACAAATGGAAGGTCTAATTGAGAAGCTGTGCAACAGATTCAGCGGGACTGCTGGTAATGTACACCTTCCACCAGTAATAATGCTTTGCTTGTTTGGTTTATCTGAGGCTATCCTTTTCTCTACAGATAGGAGGCACTGGCATGCATTGTCATACTGTCTTTCTCAGCTGGCCTACTCAGATAAAGCCATAAAAAAGCTGACAGAGCTCTTTAAACAATTTGAAAATGCTTTAGTTGATGATGAAGTCATTGAGAATTTTAAAATGATATGCAGCAAGGTAAGCTACCAACAGATATATCATTTTAGTATTGTCTTCATCATTGGCATGGAAAGGTTTTGAAGATCATTTCTTGCAATTTTGCAGGCGAGAAAACTTGCAAAACCAGACTTAAAGTGTATTATTGAAGAATTTGAAGAAAAAATTATGAAGTGCCACCACGAAAAGAAAGAACAGGAACTTGCTGCAAATAATGCAGAGTCACATCAAGAGGCCCATCTGGTATCTGCAGATATTGAGGTTGCTCATTCTGCAGGAGACGAGGAGGAAATGTTGTGCAATGGAAATGACACATCAGCTATGAGTTCTCCAGCAACAGATGAAGCAAAGGAGGAAAACAATGGATCATTGCCATCTTTTTCTGGGAACAAAAGTAACTACATCAAACCATCTATATTTTCTTTGGAATGGATGTTGATATCAACCTTACCATGTCTGATGTCATTGTCCCTTGGGATCTTGTAGCAACATTAATTATCTTACAGTCTTACATGGTCTTAAGCTCCATAGAGCCCTAAATCAAGTTCTTAATAAGTTTATGCTACAGATTGATATGGTTGCAGACTTGAAATTGTCATACTAGCTTCAAAACTATCTGCTGTGTCCTTTTATATTATCATTGCCCTCTTCTACAAAATTAATTACCTTAAACTCTTATATGTGCTTACAAAAATTATTAGGGACTGATATGGTTTGCATACTTGATCTGGTTCAATTGTGGGGTACAACTATTTGCCATGCGATTTTCCCTTCGCTCAATGAGTTTAAGAACATGTTATTTTTCTTTGACTTCCATGTCATAGTATTAAATTTCTATAGACATTCTGGTTATCCATTACGTATTGTACCCACTAAGTGACACTTGAAATACTTTTGACAATGCAGACTGCAATCTGAATCATTCTGCATCAGGGGAAGAAAGTGGCGCTGATAGTACGGTATGCGACCTTTTCTAACTTTGTGTGTTGCTGTTTGGCATTAGTGTCATTGATATGACACATGTATATTTCTAGGTTTCAACAAGCACTTTAGGAAGCCATAGGGCCATACCTATGGATCATGGCAAGCACAACCAGAAACCAAAGAGAGAACAACAAGATCAGACTGTGAACTCGTCTTTTGCATCGATTGCTGAAAGGCAGAAAGAGGGCAAGGAAGCTAAAAGACACAGAACCCGAGCAGCGCAAACAAAGCATATACGCATGAAAGGTGATGATGCCTATGATGATGTATCTTCAGTGGAAGTTGATACAAGAACGAAGGGAAATGGGATGCTGCTGGCAAGACAGACTAGGAGGAATAGAATAGCACAGGTAAAAATTTTGTTCCTGGCAAAAAAAATTGATCCTAGCATTGAATTTCTAAATTTTCTTCACGGTGGCAGAGTCTGAGGCTGTCTAGTGAATCTAATAAAAGTCCATCGGAAACTTCCTCCGGGATTACTGATAGTTACGCGAATGAGTTGAAGGTTTGTTTCATCCAAGTATGATGTCATTAAACTACATTACACTCTGAATCTGTTTGGTTTTACATTCACACAGGTTGTGGAGTTGGCAGATGTAACAAATAAAATTGCTGATACATGTTCCAAACGGTTTGAAGAATCTTTGGATAACGATGGACCTTGTAAACTGGACCACAGCCCTGCAGAAAAGGTATCTTCTATTTGTGGTTCTATGCTTGATCATGAAGACCCGTAGGTTTTGTCAATTGTTCCTTCTTTCCTGGTGGAAAATCCTTTGTTGTTTCATGCGGGTCAGTTCATAAAGCATGAACTGTTACATGTCAACTCGCAGTCTTTTATACTGATTTGCTCACAGCTGAGGGAGCCATGTAAAGTATACTTTATGTGTATGTATATTATTTATCCCTCTCCCAGGGAGAAATAGATTGTGAATGGAAGTCAAAAGCATAACCAGATTGTGAATGAAGGCAAAAAACATAACCTGTAAGGCAGGTTAAGTGGAATGCAACTTTGAATGCCATGACCAACGGTTCATATTGAAAGTTAATCTTTGTGCTAAAAACAAATTAACAAGCAGATAAATACATCATAGGCTATCCACGGTTGTTCCAGGAGGGAGCTGCTGTTAAGGTGGAGCACAAGTATGGACACATGAAATTTCGGTCCAAGTTATCTAGTCATAATGCACTACTACTTCGTAAAGCCCTAGAGCCCTAGGGTGTTAAGAAATGGACGATCTAGATCGACCTTGACGGTGATTGGACGACACAAAACTATGGGTGGTATATTAAGGGCGACAAGCGTTGACCCTGTTGACCCTCAAGTATTACTTCAAAAAAAAATTGGGGCCATCGAAATGGCTAGGGCGTGCGTGCACATTCTCGCTTTTTTGATGGCCCTCAACTTTCTTTTTTTGAAACACCCTCATGTTATTATATCTACTCATACGAACTTTTATGTCCAAAATGTCCACATTAGTTTGTTATATTCACCTTAATGCACTGGTTCTCATGTTTACGGGCTGAGATCGAATCTCAGCCGTTGATTAGTGTGATGTTACCAGTTAGTAACGCTTCACAGGCTTGAATTTTATACTCAATTCTCATAACATCCTAGAGTGTTATCATAAAATCCTTATAATGTCCTAGAATAATATGAATATTATAGAATCATAGTGATTAGCTGCAATAAAAGGCTTTGATGCTCCATCTTCAAGAAAAATCTCTTCATTGTCTCTATTTTGCTAATGGATTGAAGAATCTGTCTATCAACAGCAAGCACTGTCAAAATCTGTCAGCCGTACCCTCTAATATTTATATCCGGGCAAAGAAAAAAAAACTTACGTGCATTCTGATCATCTGCCCTGTTTTCCAACAAGAATTGGGGCCAAATTCTGACCCAGATTTTGCCCTGTTTCAAGAGTTTTGAGCAGAATGGAAGAAAAAGTGCAAACCAAAGAAGCACACGATTCTCTTCCGTGGCTGCATTCAACTTACTTCCGGCCTGCATTCTTGGGCGAATCTTACTGCGTTTTTGCACATTTTTAGCATCGACCACTGGCTAAATGAAGCATAAG
>JAANSK020259508.1:0-12506 GCA_011763485.2 Isoetes engelmannii | reverse complement strand
ACGGACGGCCCCTTGATTGGCTTGCCAGGCCAATAGGGGGGAATGATCCAGCTTCTATATGGTGGGGGCACCGTAGATAAGTTGGGTACATCACAGGAGCTACATTAGAATTATTCTGGGGCCAAAACTTAGTCAATTTTTTGGTATGAGGGCATACTCTTGCTCTACTCGAGTAGTGGAGCACAGAACATGTATTAGATTTGTGATCTACTACATCTAGCTAGGTCAACTAAGGCCGAGTACTCACAGCATGCGCTGAGAACAATTAGGATTATTCTAATGGTGTCCTCTCGCATGGTGTGATGAGTCAAAAACAAGGTCAACGATTGAAGGACATGATCTTGCTCCAGTCACTGAGTGGAGCTTGAATTTATCTTCCTTTTGTTGATCAGATACATCTAAGTGGATCAAAGCATGGGTGACTCCTCATAGCATGCGCAAGAGAACAATTAAAATAATTCTAATGTAGCTCTCGCGCATGGTGTGAGGAGTGGACTTCGTTCTGGGGCCAAACCTTAGTCAAATTTTTGATATGAGGACATACTCTTGCTCTACTCGAGAAGTGGAGCATAGAACATGTATTAGTTTTGTGATCTACTACATCTAGCTAGGTCAACTAAGGTCGAGTACCCACAGCATGCGCTGAGAGCAATTAGGATTATTCTAATGGTGTCCTCTCGCATAGTGTGAGAAGTCGGTCAAATTAGGTTTTTTCAACTATGATATCTCTCTGTTAGTATTTTTAATATAATGGTGTCCTCTTGCATGGTGTGAGGAGTCGGCCAAATTAAGTTTTGTTGACTATGAATATCTATCTCTTGGTATTTTTAATCTGATATCTTAGATTTAAACTTAATTCTAAGCTGACTTAGCCTATTTATTTTATCTGTAAAGTTAGATTTCTTGGTCAACTGAGTTCTAGTACTCACAGCATGCACCATAGAGCAATTATAATAATTTTAATGTAGCTCTCGTGCATGTGTGAGGACTCAAGGTGTTTTGGGCCAAGATTTCTTGACTTAATCTAAATTTCTTAGGTAGCTGCTAACTACTTCTAGCTAACTGCTACTTTTATCATGGGAAACAAATTTTCTTCCCAGTTCTTGAGGTTCTTGCTTGGGATTTTAACTCCAAGACTAAAGTTTAAGGCAGTTAGTAATGGCCAGTGCTTGATCTTGGTCAATCAAGATCATTGCTTTGATATCATTGTGACGTCCCCTGCTCATATATGATACTCCCCTCGTATAAAAACGGGAGATTCCCTTCTGTTAGCCAAGCTTGCTAACAAGTGGTCATCCACCTGATGTCGGGCGCTTAATGGTGAGCAAGAGTTCACGTGGGAGGAATAGATGTACGTGTCATTCATCCTGTCTCCCTCGAGATCTACCTAGCTGCAGAAGCACATGAATGTAAGCACAAACATCACATCACATATATAACCACCGCAAAAGGTGGGATCACCATAACATGCTACATCGGATTCGCAACATAACAACATAACAATAAGGGGAAATCCTACCCAAGGCTCGCGACATAACAACGTAACAATAAGGGGAAATCCTACCCAAGGCTCATACTCAAGGTATGAACCAACGACTTGTGGTCTCCAAAGGTTATTGCAGACATAATTCATGGCAATGGATTTGGCTGGAATAGAACATGGTTGTTGGGTAGCCCACTCCATTCGCCCCTCATGTGCATACTTTTGCAGATAGGCTGAGGTTGACCATAGCCTGTTGGGGGCATATCCAAAGGGGCTACTCCTGGGTTGCCCAGTCCTGATGAGGCATTCTCCTCCAGAGGATGCATGCCAATTACAGGCAGGCCAGAGAGACATTGCTCGTCTACAACTTTAAGCCCATAGAAGGTGATGCATCACTCAAGAGGTATCGATCCCATTCCTTGCTTGCACATGGTGCCAAAGTATTAGGCCTAGCCCACAATGTTCCCCGACAGTTGTTACACACCAGAGGGATCAACTACAACTGGACAAGTCCCCATTGTCAGCCGATCTAAATCTGCCACCCTAAGCCAGACGAGCTCTTCACATGCTGCATTTATTGGGAATTAATATGGCTAAACTAGGATCATCATCTAAGAAGGCTATGGGTCTCTACCCTCCTTCCCAGTACACAAGTGGTGCGAAACAGAGATATCATCCATCATAATATAACGGAATGAATCGAAATAACAGAAATCACAGATCTAATCTAACTAATCTAATCAACATGATTAGGTTCGTTCATTAGTCTGAGCTATATATCTGGGTTCTTAGGCTCTAGAGATCGTCTAAGATCAAGAAAAGATACGAATCTGGCCTAAGAACAGTCATGAAGCTTGCATTGACTGGTAGAATCAATACTAACCAGATCCTTGGATGCCTCCGATGCCTTGGGACTCGTCCATGCCACCAAAACAGATGAAGATCTTGGAGGCTGGCAAAGATGCTTCAAAGCGGGTGCTTCACTATTCCTGGGAGGCTAGAATGAATCCGGCACTGCTGCAATGCGAGCTCCTGAGGCTGGAATCCAAAAAAGGGCAACTTTTAGGGTTGTTGCCTCTTTTAGCCCCACGCTTTTAGGGTAGGGTTTTGTGGCCATATGAGTGATTGCTACGTGGCAATATGACTCATATTCACATATTCCATAGATGCGTGCAATATAATGAATTCCCATGGTTGCCTCATGGTACAACCCTTTGTGAAAGTCATGTACATGTCGTCATACTCGACATGTACTAGTGACATGGCAGTATAATATACATATTTATATCGTATTTTATCCTGGAACGTCACATGCACCACATAAAAGTGGGCTTTGAAAGGCAGGACTACAACCCCAGTGGACAAACTAATCCAGCTGAGCACAATCACCTGTCTATGCATAGGAATGAATGTGAAGGTAGGTTTCCCAAATCACCACTTTCTTCTCCTGAGCAAGAGAAGAGCAATGATAAGCCACAACAATTTTCTTCTGCGTCCACTGAAGGATAACCTCGTCTACATTGTCCATGCCCTTAAAGATATACAGTCTCGTTCTGTTCCATATCGGCCACAAAATCCAACCACAAGTTAGATGAAAAGCTCATTTCCGCTGTTTGGGCCATGCATCAAGGTAGAAATTTATTTTGAATCTACGATAGTTCTATCCATATGATATGTGGCATGAACTTAAGGCTCCCAATAGAAGGGCATGCATGGAATTCATTCAAACTCTTTATCTTTTCTGATTCACTAGCTTCTCTATACATCATGTCATATCATTTGTAATAAATAATCAATGTTGGACATAAGAAGGTAATTGTGCAAGAAGTCATCTAGCAGGCTAAAACATTATTATAAAGGTGAAACTAAAATTATATTATGATTTTGCAGTGTGCAGATTGTTCACATAATTTTAGAAACTATATTTCTAAATTACCTGCACTTGGAAAGCTAAATCTTAAATCAGAATCTACAATTTATATTTCGAGCATATTCAAAGGAAATTAGCAACAACTGAGCCAACCATTGCAAGAGACTTTTGGGATAAGTAACCTTATATCTTTTAGAGGTAGAAGAGAGAACTCCCAACATACATACATGACATCATAAAGACAGGCCCAATCAGATTAATAGGTGAGCAAAGTTGCACATATAACTTCCTTGCTAGAGATGCATGTCCATGAGGAGCAATGTCTTACATGATTTGAAATGCCAGGTCCCATCTTTTGTAGAACTCTGCATCCATTTGAAAAGATTGCAATCCATGTGCCTTCACCTCCAGAAATGGTCTTCCTTTTTTCATATATCTGTGTACAAGGGCATGATAACTGACCAAGAAATTCAAAGACAATTAATCATCCTTCCACAGAATATCAGAGCTTCTTTTCGCCTTTTCTAATGAACACAAAGAAGGGAAAAACAATAAACAAACATTGATTGACCAGCTTGGAAACTACCTAAACATCAATACCTCTGCTACGAAGAAGCAAAGCCGCTATTGTACCATGTAATCCACCACCCACAATAATGGGCACTATATTCCCCTGTTAAAATGAGCTGAGTGATAAAGAAAAATGGCGAAAATCTTCAAGAGTAGCATCTGCGGTGGCTTCGGAAAACAGTTCCTTTGTCGTTGCAGATATATCCATTTTGTTTCAGTTGAAGGGACGAATCCTTCCATCTCGCTTGAAACAGAGATGAAGTCTGATAGCTTCTTCATAGCTTCTGGAAGCCTCTCTCCTGCTGGCGACGACGGGCAGAGTTACCTGCAACAATAGGTTTAGGACAGTTACGAAGCATATCCCAATATATACCAGCATATACCAAGAATATCCACTTTACCCACATAAGCGAGGGTTTGCCCTTAGGGGCCATCCAAAAGGATGGGAAGGTAGTAAAAAATGCAGTAACTACATGTGAGGCATCGAAGGAGAAAAAATAAGATGGGAGGGGGTATTCCAGGAGGTGACTGACATTGACCGGTCCCAAGCATTTGATGTGCTTCCAGTAAAAGGGACGCAATCACTTCATTGCCTGTCTTCAATAGACTCAAATGACCCAACAAAGTTATTGTGCGAGCCTCTTTCATGATTTGTAAAGCATGCATAAATTTTAATTGGTCTTTTTGTAAGTTGCGGCAGGTGGGAGTTGAGAAAACTAGAGCCTACTAATAAGATCGATCTTGTAGATGGTGATAATGAGGTGGAGGATTTATGGACAAATGACATGCAAACCTGCAAAGTACAGTCTGTGCATTATAATAGCATCTAATGTTATATGTAAACATAACAAGTTCTTAAGGTATTTATGACAAAAAAACATGTACAAAGTATAAAATGGATGTGATCTTATTGTTAACATCAAATTACACTGACCTTCAAATGCATTATAATATGCATCTAATGTTATATGTAAACATAACAAGTTCTTAAGGTATTTATGACAAAAAAACATGTACAAAGTATAAAATGGATGTGATCTTATTGTTAACATCAAATTACACTGACCTTCAAATACATTTACTCTTTGTACAACAGAAGTTAAGTCCATGTAAAAGTTGAATGTCAATTTGGTAGTTTACCTAACACGCAACTATGTATCTAGATAAAAATGAGAATAACACATTTCAGATCAAAACAGTTGCTACAGTTGTATAGAATTAATCTAGAATCAATCAAGTGAACTAGAATTAAAAATATCTTGTTGAGTAAAATGTCCCATGATTTACGCAGATCTTGAGGCCAGAAACACTCATGTATACACTGATTTGTTGTAGAGAACGAGTATGATAGACAAAGTAGGTAGCAGGGATGTCCAGAACATGGCAACACCAGCAAAAGTACAAGGGCTTGAGCTAGAAGGCTCAAAACTGGCGTTGAACTAGAATGGTTCGACAAGAATGAGACTCCTCTATATATATCTAAACCAATGGTCTAGATCATGTTACTTTAACGGATGAGATCTCGCCAAGTGTCGCACATGCATGCAAGTTTTAGAATGTTCTAGACCCGGGGGATTTAGTATTGTTTGCAGTATGGGACTTCCACAGGGGACTGCACGACCGCCGTTGAAGAAGAGCCGCAATAAAGGGGGTTGTTTTGACCATCGAGTATTTGTATACTTACCATTAGGGGGTTTTTTTGTCACTATCTGGGGCAAAATATATACTATACTTTAGGGGTTAAATTAGCTTTCAAAGATCAGTATACCAGGGATATTTTTGGCCGCCCTTCGAGCAGATGTCCATACCTCCTTATTACTAAGTGCACCCCCCTGGTTTCTAGAGCCTCCTACAAGCTGATGCCATATGAGAGAGATGCAAGAGAACATCACCAAGAACCCCGAGGGGTAGTGCACTTGGCAAAGGTTTGTGGCTTGTGACTAACAAGTTGCAAGTTCGAACCTTGCCTTGTGCAACAACTTTTTTGCATTCGTGTGAGAACCATATTTGTATATACGAGTATAATAGCCATATGATTATCATAGGAACTGTAGTTTTGACTCTTAGATTGTAATTGAGAAAGGATTTTTACACCCGTTCCAAGCTCCCTCAAGCACTAGCACTAATGGCATGCCCCCACACTTTAGAACCATACAGTAAAACATGCTCTACCAAAGCCCAAAACAAGTGGGTGTTCCGTGTCCAATCATGGATATCTATCCGGAAATGATTGTTTTGCATTGTATAGAGTGCTCTCCAACCAGCAGTCACACGCTTGGTGATACGCGGGTCCTAAAGTGTATTCTGATATAATTCTACAGCTAGATACTTGTAGCTATCTAAACTTCAACTTCGTGGCTATCATAGTGCAAAGTTGGAACAATATGTTGAGAAGATTGGACTATTAAGAGCTTGTTCTTCTGGAGATTAATATGAAGGCCATTGCTCTCACAAAAAATGTACAGAGCATGTAAATGTTATTGTATACCAGCAATTGTATGTGCCATAATTAAAACATCATCATCATACAAAGTTGTCTGGTGATATAGTGTGCCCAATGTGGGCCTCCGCCACCATGATTATCAAGCCATGCTTCAATTGATCAATGTACAAGCCAAAGAGTGTAGGAGATAGAGGCCAACCCTGATGTACTCTAATGTTCCTATTGATTTGTGTATTTGATGCTAGAAACTTAGCAAAGACCCTTTCATAGAGTCGATAAACTGCATTTTAAAGATCTTGTGGAACCTCTAGCGCTTGCAATCGCTGCCAAAAAAGCTCTCGAGGCACTGCATCAAAAGCAGAACTGGAATCCACAAAGCATATATAGAGGTCTTATTTCAAGCTTCGACTATGTTCAATAAGCATGTGCAATGTGAAAATATGAGCTATCATAGAATGGCCTAGCGAATGTCTGCTTGTCCTACAACATGTACACCAGTATGTTCTGTCCATACTGTCAATTGCTTCTTATTAATACTGGCTAAGATCATGGAGAAAATAGGACTGGCCATGATCATACAATAATTAGAAGAGTCATTTTTATCACCTACTTTGTGAATCGGTACGGCCTTATTGATAGCCCAAGTTCCTGACAATCCTTCTTGCAAAGCTTGATTTAAAATATCAGTGATAATTGGAAGCAATAGCAGACCCCCCCAATTTAAGCAATTCTGCCTGCAAACCAATTGCTCATCCTGTTGTTGCATAGGAATATGTCCAAGGGTTGGATGTGGCCGATATGATATCTTGTGTTAGAAGGTCCGAGCCTCATGTAGCAGACGTTTCACTTCTGATGCTCAACAACAAAGTGTGCCTTCTTACTTTTCAATACAAACTTATAATCCTTGATGGCATTTTGACGTGCATCGGACTCAATTATCGTGTACAATCTATTATAATAATATTATAGTGTCTGTCTGTCCTCCATCAACACGGATGGAGGGTCAGAATTTAGCCACGTGGACGGTTAAGATTTTCCCAAAAAAGGACCTTCACGATTTAGGGCTTCTGAAAGGCAGAAAAAAGGCACAACTAAAAATACGATTTAGAATAGCTAGAGCCGGATTTGACCATCGGGTGCAGCCAATGCCTTGCCAATTTGCTAAATGCTGTAGAAATTTGATTGTTGGCAGAAAGAAGGCAGGTCCAATTGAGTTTTGATAATGAAACGCTCCAACGGAGCTGTGCAATTCCGTGCAGGTTTGCTTGATCGAGACTAGCAGCTGGATGCACCAACTGCTTCGAGACTTTGCCCAGGTTAATTTCGAGATCCTGCATGCATCCCTTGCGATTCTCAGTGCAATTCTCAGTGCAACAGCTACATGATTCATGTCTTGAATTAGGCCTTTTGGTTGAGATACAATTTCTCTCGAGGTATCTGGGACATGCTGATACACATATTTTGTAGCTATTTACCCCAAAGGTCCATGCATCTGTTGCAATTTTAAATCTGATCTGGATTCTAGATCACTAGAAAGGCTATGACTTCTGCAGAGGAGTCTAATCTCTACTGGATGGAGATCAGAGAATTGTGGTAAGTCAATAGTCATGTACCCTGCATATTTTTTCTTTTAGTTTGTTTGCTTAGCATGACTCTATATACATTTATGGTGACAGATATCTCATGGTGCTTGCCGATTTAGGGCTTATGAAGAAGGCAGGAAATTCACAATTTCTTTTATATCAAGGTGTTTCAATAAGCCAATTGCAGTGACAATTCTTGGTAAGTAATTGATATTAGTTTACTGGAGTGAATGGAACTTAAGTCTTCTTCGTTTATTATGAATTTTTGCATCATTACTAACTAGCTCAGAGTCATTCCCGTGTCATCCTCTTTAGCTATGTGTTATCTGACTTCTTTGGTTGTGTGTTCCCTGGCTGTCTGTGTGCTGCATGTGATGAAGAACATTCTACATTCAGCACTCTTGCCTTTGAGAATATGCTTATTTTTGTTAATTTGTTTATTATAGTTATCTTAAAAATGAATATATTTAGTCTTCTACCCCCCTCTCTCTTTCAGAGGCTTTGGTTAGAGCAAAATGAGGCAGTATATTACTTTATGAATCTATACTCCAACTAATCAGGCTACTTGAACTTCTGAGTCTACAATTTTCAATTTCTTGACTGTCTGATGGCAGGCACAGTATATGGAGGCATGCAGCTTCTCTTCTCATCATTTCTGCTTCTGTGTTAGTCTTCCTCCATTTGTTTATTAGATCCCGCAGATAAATAGATCCATCCCAACATTAGCTGTATCTGCTCAAGGAAATTATTTTTTTCAAGGTAATGCTCTCAATGTTATGAGGTTTACTTATTATTTAGTTGTTGTTATGTTACGTTGTGAATACCTCAGTGGAAAACCTTTCTTTCTAGATCTTTTTTGGCCATCTTTTGCTTGCGGCAATTCTGGAGGAGAAGTCAAGCTACTTCATCCCCTTTTTTTTCCTTGCAGTATGCTTTACATTTTTGTCTTCATCAAACTTTGAGTTTAGTTAGGGTTTAGTGCTTTGTGATTTATCTCCTGCAAATGCATGATTGATGGACTAAGAGTGTTTTATCTCCTGCACATTGTGAGAGTAGAAGCCACTTAGATAAAAGCAAAGTTGCCAACATCACATGTGAGTTTTGTTGCCTCTGTGCCACCATTCAAGGTTATTATCGGACCAGGTGGCAAGGCCATGATCATTCTGTAGTACAAGCTTGAGGAACGCAATTTGCAGCTGAAGAAATTTCTTCCATTGTTTTGACCAAGATGAAAGAGATTGGTGACGCTTTCCTTGGCACAACAGTAAAACGCTGTTGTTCCAGTGCCAGCCTATTTCAACGATTCACAGAGGCTGGCCACAAAGGATGCTGGAGTCATTTCTGGTCTTAATGTTATGAGAATAATCAACGAGCCAACTGCAGCTGCCATAGCTTATGGTCTTGACAAGAAGGCCACAAGCTTGGAGAGAAGAATGTTCTCATCTTTGATTTGGAAGGTGGAACGTTCGATGTATCTTTGTTGACAATTGAAGAAGGTTATTTTGAAGTCAAAGTTACAGCTGGTAATACTCATTTGGGTGGTGAAGATTTTGATAACAGAATGGCATCTGTTAGGTTTTTTTTTTTCCTTCGAGCATCATATTGTAGACTACGTTTGCTCAGGTAAGGAACCTGTTTAAAGATTTTCATCTGCGTTCTAGTCAGCTTCGTGAGCTGACTTCTTGAGAACAACTTCATGTTCTTGAGTTTTTTCCCATGCGAACCGTACCCCTCTATATAGCTTCATGTTCTTGAGTTTTTTTTCATGCGAACCGTTCATGTGTACTACAACACTTTCCAGCAGGACTTAAGGATACCTTTTGCATGTATAATCTGATGATTCTGCAACAGGCCTTGCCCAGGTATTGAATGGTGTGGGACTTGGCATGGCGTTTGCTCTGTTTTTAAAATAGGTATTCCAATATCCTCATCAAATTTAGAATATCTCTCATTAAAAAACAGCTGTATGATTAGAATGTTGCATATTTAAAAGTCTCATCTATTCTTGCCTTTATATGCAGAGGTTGAGCTATAGACATGAAGACACAAGGCATGTATATCCTTAACAATATTGATGCTTTGTCTTTTAAATGTTAGGTTTTGTTAACACAATACTTTGTTACATATGCTGCATATTTTCCCTCTTGCAGTTCTGACAGCAGCATCACGATCACAATCACGATCACAGTATGAAACATGAATCACAATCACAGTATTTGTGAACTCTTGAGGTAATTGAAACTCAATTCTTACTTCCAGTTCAACATCTCTTAAATTCTGCTATAAGCTCAAGTTAGCTCATAAATCCTTGGCTGCAGGATAGTTATGGCACCTCTGTCAAGATGCAGATAACCCACTGCAACACTCTATTATTTTCTCAGTGCGTCTCTTCTGGAGGTTTGATCATTGCCATCAACTTGAAAAATGTGGTCTGCATATGTTGTATAGAGTTTTGCTGCTGTCTCAGAATTTTTCACAGAACTATAACTCTCAAAGGCTTCTTCAAGCGTGATTAAATATTTTTCCTAAGGTTCTGGGGTTAGAGAGAGTGGGTTAAATCGTGATGACAGTTCTTATACACAAAAGAGATGCCAGGTTAATGTTATGTGGATTTAATGGGTCCGAACAATATCTATTGCCACATCTAATGTGTACGATTCTTCTATCTGCTATCACTATTATTATTATAATATAGGTCAAATTCTTGCAACGAAGCTTCTATTCATAAACGTTTTGACGTGGTTATTGTTCTTTTATAATAATGTTCTGCCAAGTACTAAAGGTCGCTATAGATAAAGGTGCAACACACCATGAATGTCAAAGGTCACACTACGTAATAAATGTAATGGCTTCAGAGGGTTAACAACATCAACAACTCAATAACATCAACAACTCAATAGACTTAGGCACTTGCAATCTAAATGTTCCTAATATGATCCAATGACGAAATAGCAAGAGAGAATAACTAAATGAGATTTACTACATAACTTAGACACATGGACACTTGCAATTTACATGTTTTCAAAATGATTCAATGGTCCAATAGCTTAGAAGTTACTCTACGTAAATGCATAGGTTCCCAAATTATGCCCAGCAACGCTGGGCACCGTTACTAGTTGTTTTATAAGTTGGTTGCAGTCAGCATCAAACCATGCATTTTTAGTAAAGGATTTCTTAGTAGCAACACCGACACCAAAAGCACGTGCACCAATTCAGGACACATCAGAAGTAAGTAAAGCATCAGCAAATGCAACATTACATAAAAAATTGTGAATGGCAAGGAACCTCAATTCTATTAGCTGGAAAACTCCTAATTTAGACATCAAAATAGATCTAAATTTGATAAAATCAATGTTAATTGGAAGCCTTATGAGAAACCTTTTCAGCGCTTCTGATTTTACATGAATCTTGCTCTCAAAATCGTGAATTATGATGGAAATCGTGCAGGAGCCATGGATGTCATCTCACTAACACTTCACGACAATACAAGCATCAAAATTTTACATTTATTAAGAAAATTGAAGTTCAACCTTGGCAATTTAAAAATAACAACACTAACACCAGTTTCACTTTAAGGACAGAGAGAACTTTAATGAGCTCAGTTTCTCCAATTTATTTGCCTTGAAAAATCCACTACGAATTATTTAGAACACAACAATTGAATAAAAGCATGCTTTTTTTTGTCTAGCAAAGTCCATGGATAAGAGGATTGAATGTGCTTACACCCTTGGTTCGGGAAAATGTTTACCCTAAATCATCACCTTTCCATCTATTCTAAACCTACCCGACAAGTTCCAATACAGAGGCCTCTATTCCTCTGGAAATACCAAGAATGGAACATAATAGAATAGATTTTTTGAGCGTCCACGAAGACCAAGAGGTCATGGGACCCATATAATGGGCTAGTACAACCATTACTACTAGGATTAAAATACCCCTGTTGAAAGGTTTTCAAGGGAAAAACCTTTGCAAGAACTTTCCTACTATTAAGCTATACAACTAAATTTGAAAATTTGGTCCCGTGTGCAGTAGCTTAGAAGGCTTCCTCTAGCATGCAGTCTTTTTAAACCATTTCATTTTTTATTTTATTTTTGCTTTTCAAGAGAACTATGTGTGGCACATTCCCCCTACTGTGATAAATGGTAACTTGCACTACATGTTGCTGGCTATGTTGACTTATATTAGGGATCCCAAATGTTGTTTGAAGCATAGCCTTGAAAGACAAAGGTAATTCATAAGGAACTTTGATTTCTTCTCAATCTAGGCAATTAGCGAAGAACCTGTATACCTTGTTTGTCATGTACAAATTATCAGCTATAGAGATCCTCATTCTTCTCATCTCTCATCCTTGACGTATATTATGCAAGTGATCATATAATTTATATTAAAAATCCCAAAGACCATGTAGGAGCAATGCACACCCTATTTTGTTAGATCCATAAGCACGTACAAATTGTGAGTTAGGCTAGCATGTCTCAAACATGGAATAATTTAAGGGCTAAATTTCGCAATTTGACGATTTTTTAGCACATTTTTAAAAAATGTTGGCTAAAGTAA
>JAANSK020259497.1:0-12507 GCA_011763485.2 Isoetes engelmannii | reverse complement strand
TCTAAAGAAAACATTCGAACAAAAAAAGAAAGAAAGAAAGAAAGAAAAGCAGGGCAAAACAACTTTCTGATTACCGTAAAACGAATTTGACATCCAAAAAACCAAAAACCTTAGGCCATACTTGTATGGGAAAATAGAAAAAAAAATTCACCACCAGAAAAACAATCAGTAATATTGGCCGTCAGATAATGAGATATGCCTACAATATGCCGTAAGATACCCAAACCCACCCTCCCCCTAATGAATTGCCCCTTAATAGGTGGCAATCCAAAAACAATATATGGTAAAAGAATAAGCACAATACTATTACCTCAAAAATGTCTGGTGTAGAATGGATTGGAGGAAAAAAAAAGTCGTTTCGAATTAATTTTATTGACTCTTAGATACTCTTGGAAGTAAACCTTTATTATCGCGTTGCATTAGTTCCTACATTAAAAGGTTAGAAACATGTGTAAACCTATGGCGATAATATAACGTTGCCATGTTGTTCAATGCTCCATATATCAGTATATTCGTTATCATGTACCAATCTAGCCTTTGGAAATGAAGAGCCTTTGAAAAGTCTATGTCCACTTTTCCATACTTTTAGGGATTCTTTTTTAGTTGGAGAGTATAGCCCCTTCTTTTACTCTTTTTGTCAAATGACATTCAAGCTAACATCAATGTGACATTTACGTTCATATATGTAACACGTTGCCATGGAGTTTTGAGAAGTTTGCAAATAGTTAGCTTTATAAGCTATTCCTACACAATGTGATATGAACGTGAATTCTATAAAAATTATTAGATTGTCAATTTGGACAAGACCTATCCTGTCTTACAAAATAAGGAATCATTTATTACATTCACACACACTATGTGTCATATTCATAAATTGAAGTCTCACTGTCTCATTTAAGATGAATAGAAGTGAAGGATAATTGTCCCCGACTTGAGGGTGCACGGGTCCAAGAGAATAGATGCTTACCTAAGAGTTATATGAAGTGGTCAAAATGAAACCACCTAGCCATTGTATAGGTATCATCTATTATAAATTGGTATTAAAGACTTGGACTTAAGGGCACAAGCACAATGGCTATAGTAATGGGGTTTGTTTGCATGCCATTCATATTTTTTGCAATGGCGGTAGGTGGAGACACAAATGCAAAACTTGCATGTGAGGCAAGGATGAAAGAGGCATTACCAAATGTGGAGAATTTGATGAATATGGCAAAGGGGGTTGTGGAGGAAGGGAAATGTGGAGGGAGGGCGAGGGCAGCTGTGGAGGTATGTGAAGGAATATTGGGGGAAGCAATCAACTATTTGGATTCTTCAATTCAGAAAATGCAGAATTTTGGAGATGGATCTCTGTATGATGGAAGCAGCGATGACATCTGGACCTGGATGAGCGCAGTTCTTACAGCCCATTCAACTTGCATCGATGAAATTCAAAGCGCCAATTCTCCAGATCTCCAAGACTTCTACAGCCGCGTCCAGGCCGTCCATTCCCAGATCGACGGCTCCCTTGCCCTCTTCACCTCCATGCGACACCTGTCCCTTAGCCAGTCCATACATAGCCGAAAGCTTCTCTCCATAAATACTCCCTTTCCATACCCTCTCCACCTCGACCTCCCTACTTGGATGCCAGTAGAGCGGCGCCGCCAGCTCCTCCAAACCATTGCCGCCGATATTGTTGTTGCTCTAGATGGTACTGGTAGCTTTACTAGTATCCAAAACGCTGTCAATGCCGCCTCTCCTGGAAACGTGATCTATGTTAAGAGTGGTATTTACTCGGAAACTGTCACGGTGCCATCCTCCAAATCCAATCTTGTGATCACAGGGGATGGTATTGGCAAGACCATCATCACTGGCAGTAAATACCAGGCGAAAACTGGATCTCTTTATACAACTCCAACTGTCTGTAAGCACCATATCTCCCATGAAGTCTTTTTTATCATTTTATATCACTATTTGTTATCTTCTAATTTTTAGCATTCACTCAACAGTCATCAAAGCAGGCGGATTCATTGGTAAGTATCTTACCATACGTAACACGGCCGGTCCTGGAAGGGAACAAGCAGTAGCCTTGTCTGTCTCTTCAGACAAGGTTGCTTTCTATAAATGTTCCTTTGATGCATACCAAGACACCCTCCTTACTTTTACTAATCGACAATTCTATAGTGAGTGCCAAATACTAGGGACAGTGGACTTTATATTTGGAAATGCAGCCGCTGTGTTTCAAAAATGCTCAATATATGCCAAGTCCCCTCTTGGTGGCCAAGAAGATGTGATCACTGCGCAGGGACGTGAAAGCAAAAACCAAAACACTGGATTATCATTTGACGGATGTTATGTGGATGGTGCTACATCAAGAACGTACCTAGGAAGACCATGGAAAGATTACTCTAGAACAGTCTTCATGAAAAGCCAACTTAGTAGCGCTATCAATCCGGCCGGCTGGCTTCAGTGGTCAGGAGCTTCTTATAGATCTAAATCTGTATTCTACGGTGAATATCAAAACACAGGTGCTGGGGCAGGCCGATCAAACCGAGTGAGTTGGAGCAAGGAACTTAGTATGGATGAAGCCTCACAATTCACAATTGGGTCTTTCATTGGAGGTGATCAATGGCTAGGAGTCCCCACCTAGACCTTTAACTTGAATCATTGGCGATTTTACTAATGGTCTAAAGAATTAACAACTCTTAAACACATCAAATTTTAAGTTGACATTATAATAATGGGATTTTTGGTAAATTCATTGATATTATGTCAACGAACCGTATTAATATATATATCAAAATACATAGTTGATTAGCCTAGTAATGTATCTATGGCCATTACCATAATACCACCACCTATGAAATCAAAATGCCTATCAATGATAAAGTAATTTTAAAATGAAGCAAATGATCAACATCTCTTTGTATGTTGACATTTTACCAAGAACTTGTGATAAAATCAATTAAATTCATTCAATTATTAGGCGATAATTTTTGGTCTTACAAGAAGGCAGTCCTTAAGGATATACTACATCTTGCAATTTGAAAATCCAGTTCATCATAGACGAAGTAAGACAACTGGTACCAATAAAAATTATAAATGATATATGCTGATAGTCATAAAAACCAAGTAATTTAAACTATTCTGAGTATTCGAAAGATAGATAGATAGATAAGAAACTGGTATTTTTGTTCTTACTTGCTCTTTGCAATGTGCGCTAGTATATGATATGGAATAGCTAACACAAGGAGGTTCATTAGAAGTCATGAATTTCTTAGATAATTGAAACCATGTAGTCGATGCGAATGATCAAGGATATCCATGTAAAAGATTGATATGGGAGAGAATGGAATTGAATTTAATATCCATGTAGGAGAGGAGAGAGTTTTTCTCAACATCCACTAAAGGCCAATAAGTTGGAGGTTGCCTTTTAGCGCGCGTATTCCATGTATATACAGTACCCATCATTTTGTACAAATATTGAAAAAAAAAAAATCTTACAAGTTCTATCTAACAAGATCAAGGTGGTGATGTCTTCTTTTAGTGAAAATAGGAGAGCATTTGGGTGCCAATTTTTAGTACACCGAAGCTTACTCATACTATGTGCATGCTTGCATAAAGAATAGTGAAGTAGAGTGCTTTTTAGTGTCACGCATTCCTTGGCAACATCCTTTTTGAGATATCCTTGCACTTGTTTTCTTCGCCATGATCTACTCTATGCATGCCAAAATATACTTGCACTGGGGCCAATTTACTAGATACTAAAATAGGTAATGCAATTTAAGGCTAGAGGAGATGACATCTTTTGAGGGTAGGATGATGGCCAACAAACAAATACGTAGCTACTTTACCCATGATTAAGAACTAGACTAAGCACAAACATAAAGGTTTGATTATGAAAATGAACAACATTGATGTGGGGAAGAAAATGGATGTTTATTGTGATCAAGAAAAACAAGATAATGAATAGGAAAGGATCTTGTCGATGCCAAAAACAAACATATTACTTTCTTGGTCCCCATTGACTTTCTAATGCATGAGTATGTAATCAAAATTTAACCCATGCATACAGGCCAAAGATTGCACGGCTAGTTAGTATCAGGATAGAATCTTCCACATCATTTGATGCTTCATAATCTTAACTGTGAAAGCTCACCTTCCAAAATTAAGTACAAACACATGATGTCAGCTATAGTAGATGTTCAGTCCTAGTGTGATTGCAATTCCTAGTGATTGATCTCCCTACGTTGATTATGACAAAGTGCTGGCTTGATCATGACGAGTAGATGCGATGTCTACCTTGAAACTTTAGACTAATGGTAAAGTTTTCCATGTCAAACAATCAAACAAGATAACAAGCAAGTGGGTGGCGTTGGCATGCATTTGGCGTGTAGATATGTACAATATAGGATTCTTCTCATCATTCTTTAAAGACAACAACCAACACAAAATCGATAATTCTAGAATGGGACTCGCATGAAACGATCAAAACTCCCTCAGTCCTAGCGTGATTGCAATTCCTAGTGATTGCTCTCCCTATGTTGATTATGACAAACTGCTGGCTTGATCATGACGAATAGATGCGATGTCTACCTTGAAACTTTAGACCAATAGTAAAATTTTCGATGTAAAACAACCAAACAAGATAACAAGCAAGTAGGTGGTGTTCGCATGCATTTGGCGTGTAGATATATGTACAATATAGGATTCTTCTCATCATACTTTAAAGACAACAACCAACAAAAAATCGATAATATAGGATATGCAAATGGAACGTCCAAATTAGAAGAGTGAGATATCAACATAGGGAACAAAAGTGGCCCCCCATCTTCATTAAATGGTCAATTGTTCCATTATGTTGTCCTAAGTTTGACCACGTAGATGATGACATTTAAATTGTTTTGTACACGTAAAAACTGCCCGAGCTATTTTCAGCCCCCCAGGCTTCCAATCAGAGCATGACACATGACCTCAAGGGACTTTCTCTTATACAAAAGGTGCATGTATGTTTCTATAGATGAGATTGAGAACAAGAGGCTATATATTCCATGGCTCATTTTGAAGACGGAATGTAAACCACCCAAAAGAGACCACAGCACGTAAAAAGGTAAGGAAAGTCGAGAAAATGACACATGCCTTCAAGACGGAAAATAACCCGAGAGCAAACATAATAAACGTCCACATGCTTCAACAACTTGTAGGATAATATAAATAGCCTCTAAGGTTACCCATCACATAGGAATTCTCCCCAAATCATGCCTACAATTGAGCTTCTTGTGTTCTACACTTTGCTATTTTTCTCGCAGGCAGTTGGCCAGACTACTAATAAGGTGTCATGCGAGGAAGAAATGAAGGCAATTGCACCCAATGTTGAAAATGCACTGAAAATGGTGCAGGCCAAACTAAAGGATAGCAATGATGTAGGAAGGTTGAGGGCAGTTCTGGAGGTGTGCGAAAGAATGCTGGGAGAATCTAATGGGCATTTGAATTCTTCTATCCAGAAAATGCAATCCTATTCCGCGGAATCCCTCAAAGACGGGAGTAGCGATGACATTTGGACGTGGATGAGTGCCGCTGTTACCGGTCATTCCACGTGCATAGATGAGCTCCAGGATTTAGGGTTACCGAATCTTGACCAATTAATTCAAAATGTTAAAGGGGCACATTCAGATCTCCACAATTCCCTTGCCCTCTTCTTCAGCATGCGCCAGCTGTCCGAAAGCCAGTCCGTGCATGGACGAAAACTCCTCTCTCCTCTTTCATATCAGCTCCAAGATGGCCTCCCTGATTGGTTGTCGCCCGAGCGGCGCCGCCACCTCCTCCAAACCACCTCTCCCAATATCGTCGTCGCCAAAGATGGTTCTGGGCATTATACCTCCATCCAAGCTGCCATCAATGCTGCTTCTCCTGGAAATGTTATTTATGTCAAGAGCGGCACTTACTCTGAGTCAGTTGTTGTTAACAAAAATAACCTAGTAATCATGGGTGATGGGATCGGCAAGACCATCATTACTGGTAGCAAATATTTTGCACAAACTGGAAATACATTTACCACCCAGACAGTTGGTAAGAGCTTAATCACATGTATTAAATTCAATTCAATTAGATCTAATTCTCATCTTTTGACATTGACGCTTGTTTTGTTTCTATCGCAGATGTACGAGCAGGTGGGTTTATTGGTAAATACCTTACCATTCAAAATACAGCTAGTGCCGATAAACATCAAGCATTAGCATTACTTGTGTCTGCAGACAAAGTTTCTTTCTACAAATGTTCCTTTGATGCATACCAAGATACTGTTTGCACCTTCACTAATCGCCAATTCTATAGCGAATGTCAAGTGATAGGCTCTGTGGACTTTATATTTGGTAATGCAGCAGCTGTTTTCCAACAATGCTCGATATATGCTAAGTCACGGGCAGGTCATGAAAGAACTACAATTACTGCACAAGGTCGTGAGAGCAGCTCTCAAAACACTGGGTTATCATTTATTGGTTGTTCTGTTGATGGAGCCAATTCAAAGACATTCTTGGGAAGACCATGGAAAGATTACTCTAGAGTTGTCTTTATGAATAGCCAACTTAGTAGTGCTATTGATCCCGAGGGTTGGTTTAGGTGGAAAAGTGCCACGTATAGAGCTGAAACAGTGTACTATGGGGAATACCAAAATACTGGAGCTGGAGCTGATAGAACATATCGAGTGAGTTGGAGTAAGGAACTAAGTGCAGCTGAGGCTTCCAAATTCACTATAGCATCTTTCATTGGAGGATGGTGAAGTCTTTACCTATGAATGTCAAAGAGCTACAAATGTCCTTGTTGATAATAAAGGATTGTAATCAGATTTGTTTGTAGTATATTGCAAATTTTAAAGTATAATGTTACTGAAATAAAAAAAAGGATGGGTAGCCTTTTATACACTATCCTTAACTTGTAAGGGGGGTTTCCCATGAACGGATCTAAACCTGAAATAGTTTAGAGCAAGGTTTCTGGGTTCCCATGAATCAGAAGACCTCAAGGTTTTCTTGCAATATCTCAGCCGATTGATGCACAAGAATGAACTTTGAGCCGATGGATCAAAATCAGGTCCAAGACCTGAGCAGGAAGTAATAGAGTTGGATTACTTTTTGTCCAGGTCCAAGACTTGAGCCCAAACAATCGGACCTCCAAAAACCTGGAGGTTTCCGTCCATGAGAAACCCCCCTAATTCTAGCAAGTCCCAATCTCATGCTATCTAACCTCGAAGATGATGTTAATTCAAGTTTTTGATAAATGATGTTGAAACGTTATTGAAGCTTAACACTTATTTGTTTTTTTTGTTCTTTTGGTAGGTTTATTTTTTTCTATTTTGCCAGTATACTTCCTTTATTTTTTGAAAAAAGTATAGGAACTCAAAGATCACATTTGTGGTAGAGCATTTAACTGATATATAAGAGGGTGTGATAGAAATGGTACCTATCTTTTATTTACTTTACAATTTTATATCCAAGCAACAAGAATGGTTGAAGGATCTTGCGGGAACACACACCTACTTACCTTGACGTAAAAACACACACACACTTACCTTGACGTAAAAGCATATATCAAATGTGGTATACGTCAAGAAATTGGGTCTTTGTTCTGGTCCAGAATGGAAATCAGGGCTCCATTCTTGCTGGATGACCCGTAGAAGCAGGTAAGATGCTCCCGTAATTGGCTTGACGCTGCTGAATCGAAGCAGGTCCACGATTCTCAGACCTGCTATTGGCGGTCAGGTCTGAGAATCGTGTCCCTGCTTCCATTCCACATTACAATTCGAACCTCATTTAATTTACTCGTTAAATGTTTTGGGGCTCGAATTTAGTGGCCACCGAACTGGGAATAATGCCGCCCCACATTTGATATTATCGAATTTTTGAATTTTTGGAAGCCTACTATCCGGATTTCTTTGTAGTTTTTGCAAAAATAGCCGAAAAACCGCGGAAAAGTTTTTTATCTAATCGGATATTTTTAAGGATGGCCGGATTTTGTTTTGGGCCAAACCCCCATTTTCGAACCACTGCCGGTAATCCGTCAAATTCAGGCAACTGGACTTTTCCCTAAACCCGTTCTATATATGCTGCTTCCACATCCGTCAATGTTTCTTCTCTTCCGCCTCCATGACAACAGGCAGCAGCAGTTTCATCCGGCAACATCAGGTTTTCTTCTCACTCCGTTGCAAAATTTTCAGCTCTATTGTAGTTCCATTGCAACGGGCTGTGCAGCAGGCTGGAGCTTCAGTAAAATTTCCATAGTCCATCTTTTCCTCTCCGGATATGAGCATGATCAATTGCGGCTTCCTCCTTAGCAGCAGATCAAGTTTTGCAAAGGGAATAAATTTTGCTTGCAAAAAGAGCAAATGGAAATATTAGGTATGCGTCATTGTGTTTTGTTGTGTTATATTTATTTCCTTCCTTTCTTTTTGCTGCAATGGCACTTTATTTGCCAGCTGAAATATATAAGAATTTATATCAAGGCCTGTCCTACGGAATGGTTTTCTGCCCTGCCTTGCTGAATGGTGTGCCAGATTGTAGAGTTGCTCCTTATCCTTAGATTCAAATAGGTTTCAGGCATTTCCATAGTTGATTATTCTTCTGATAAGAATAGGGGTCTGCCTAATCCTTTACTATATTCAGTAATAATAATGAATGTGGTAACCTGCTTCTTAACAGCCTAATCTGTTACTTTTTTTTCTTTAGATGGAATGGCAAATATATGGCCACAAAGCAAAGCTAGATCCGTCCATTGTGTAGGTGAGCATTATGTATTTCATAGAAAACAACCTCTTTTTTCTTTCCTTGCTCTTTAGAAATTGTTGATTTCCAGGCCCTTAGAATTGATATAGATAGATTGTTGCCATGATATAGAGCATTCGCTGCCATAGTCTTGCTTGCACGTTCTATTTGGGACTATCAAGGCAAGAAAGTAACAAAATTCATATAGAAGCAGCAAATGTAAAAAATGTAACTAAAGATATATAGAAGCGCAAATGTTAGAAAATATAGAGGACAACCGCTATGGAATAGAATTAAGTAGGAAGGAGTTGCCTTGCTTTTTTTCCAACTTACGATCTGCATAGGTTTCAGTTGGGTGGACATTTATTATGCCCTTCCAAGTTCTGAAAATGTATTGATTGCTTTAGAAGATAGTGATTGTTGTATTCAAGTTTATGTTTTCAATTTCAATAGTTTTGATGCCATTAACATTTTATTGGTTTCCTACTTCTGTTCATACGCTTCTACATCTATAAAACTCAGGACTACTGAAGATTAAGATTCAAAATTCTTTCTAAACTAAACCGAGTGGAAAATACAATGCATCAGATACATTTATGCTTCGTTCCTAAAAAGTATGAGACAACCACATCCCTTTGCAAGGGAGATTTAACAAGTTTGAGGTTTAAGTAAAATGTGACTATATTATTATTGATGTGCATTGTACTGAACTGTTGGGCATTTGCAAAATGTCGTATTTGCCATGTCCTTCATTTGGCTACTTCTACACAGTAGAACTGCATCCATATGGAATGAATAATGCTGAACGTTAATTTGTTGGACCATCAGGACCAGGTAATATATATCCGTTTTTTGTATGCCGTCTTTATGAGAGATTTGCATTTGAAACAAACTTCTTTTGGCACGAAGGAATAAATCAAAATTATTCTTCCAAGAAGAATAGGGGTCTGCATTCAGTTTATTTCTGTTATCAAGAGGGGCAAGCTAAATCAAGCTATTTTCTCCTTTGAGACAAAGGGCCAAGGCCCTTACTTGCCTTTTAACAGCCTTATTAATTATTTTATTCAGTAATGAATGTGGTCAATCCAATCAATCGATCCTCGCATAAAGATACATGCATGTTTGGCCTTTAGATTTTTATTTAGATTGATCAACAGATATATGACGCTTCCTATAAAAAAGCAATGTTACATCTGTTCAGTGTGTCCCAGTCGTGGTAGATCATTCCTTGCAGATGAGCATTATGTATTTCATAGCAAACAACCTCTTTTTGCTCTCCTTGCTCTTCAAAAATTGTTGCTTTCCAGAATTGTTGTAGATGGATTTTTTTGCGCTGATATACTCCTATATTATTTTCTGCAGGTTCTATTTGGGACTATCAAGGCAAGAAAGCAGCAACAAATATGTACAAGCAGCGGAACAATTTTGGAGGACACCAGGTAGATATGTTTGTTTTTATATTCCTTTATGACAGATTTGCATATGTAAGGGGACTTAGTTTTGGCACCAAGGAATATATCAGAAGCATAAATGGATTTGCTAGCAGCATATCAGTTTTAATTGGACTTACTGAGTTTTCTTAAACTACAATGCAGCTTTGACCTGTGTGCAAGGGGACTACGAGAAGCACAATAGTGCGTCACTTGGTACTTTTTCTGTTTCCAGTAGAGTGTTATCCGTTATTCTTCTTTCAATATTGCCATTGTTTGTTTCTGGCAATATAATTCGCGACGATGGTGCACAAGTATTTTACGTTCATTAATCATTGAAGTGCCATGCATATGTTGGTGCCATATATTATGCTGCTTCTTTGGGATGCAAAAACAAGTTTTGAGAAAAAATATAAAATGCTAATGGTAAAGCCTTGCCTAAACATCTACTTGCTGACAATCCAACATGAATGAACTCTATGTTATTCTTTTAAATCCAATTCTAACATCCATCTGCACAATATGGAATGTTAGCTTTAAATACGCACACATGCCTATTAGACTTAGACATAACAAGTAATGGCTTGCTAGGCACTCATTTATCTGGACAACCAATGGAATATTCATGTTTTATCAATTAGCTAATAACGCTCTCCGTGGACGATAATTTTTTTTTTTAATTCTATTCTTTATATGTTAGGGGGTTAGTATTTTAGGGTTCAGAGTTTCTACTATATTGTAATCTTGATCAAAGTACACCACTTTATATATGCAACAATAGTCCAAATATGACATCTACACGAGTCTTCAAGAAAGTTTGCCCAATTTCTCTTTAAGCATTTTAAGCGTATAAAAAGCAAGGTTGGGGCTATGATTTTAAGCATTTTAAGCGTATTAAAAAGCAAGGTTGGGGCTATGATTTTGGAGAGTGTATGTATTGAAAATAGTATAAAGGTGATGTTGGTAAGTCTAATTGGGACAAGATCTTTTACTGGAAGTTCTTTTTTGACGGTGTGGCTAAGATTGTACAGTCCTTCCATTTTTGGCACACATAGAGAGGACGGCGGGTCGCTGGCAGGCCAGTGAGTGCGGAGCTTCAATAGCTTCATATTTGCGGCTGCCTCACAGTAGCGAGGTCAAGAGCCGCTGGCAGCCATCTCGACCTTAATATTTTTGAAGCCAATATTATGATATAAGGTGCATGGTAAAATATTGTCCAACACAAATATATACCCTTTGTACATCAAAAGCTATACATATGTACACCCTTATATGGCTGGCATCACTACTGAGGCTCTTTAATAGTAAATGCTTTCAGGTATAATGAATGTTGTATACGATGGGGCATGTACGCCCTTATATGGCCGGCATCCCTACTGAGGCTCTTTATAATAGTAAATGCTTTCAAGCATAATGAATGTTGTATACAATGTGGTATGTCATTGACTCAATGGGGTATGTCATTGACTCGATTTTCCACCGTTCCATATATTTGGCGTTTGACAATGCACATAATATTCTGACATTGTCTCTGGCACCCACTTACCATCTAGAGAACTAACAAACGTGTTCATTAATTAAAAGACTTGTTCTATACTTTGGCACTTTAAGCGTTACCAAGTAAACATTATGTAGTTTAGACATTTGTTAATACCTAAGATTTGTACACAATTCATTGGTTCCAACGTCTCATAAAGGATTAAAATATCACAACATTCAATGCTGGGTTTCTTGCTTGGCATCTTACTCTCCATAAAAAATTAATTGCACCTTAAATATCATGATGGGCCAATATTGGAGAGCACATGTTTGCTAGTTTTGCATCACTTTAGATAAACATATTGCAAGTCATAAACAAAGTGAAAGATTAGATAATATAGTATACTACTTATGTACAATAAGTTTCAAATGTTGTACACAAACTATACTATTTTTTTAAGATATCAATATCATGTCATTGGAGTTGATGTATACAATAAAACATTCTTCTCAACCAATTTCGATCTTACATTATAAGGCCATATAAACACACGCCCCTACAATGTTGGATACATATATATATCAAAGGCCTAGAGAAACACACACCACATTTATGCGAGGGAACGCATGGCACACATTTTCAGGGGATCCAGCAGCCTTCGGCCTCCCTGGTCCCCCGTCTTAGGTATAGAGTTTCTTGGTTTTTTCGGGGCTGGCGGAGCGGAAGTTCGCCATTTGGCGGGACTTCCTGGGTGTTGTGGATGATGATGGGCACTTTGTTCAGTAGCATTGGAGGAGATGATGGAGTGGTGGGGTATTGCTGTCCCTTTGGGGCAGTTCACTTTCCTCTTCACTTATTTTGTACCATT
>JAANSK020259496.1:0-22227 GCA_011763485.2 Isoetes engelmannii | reverse complement strand
ACCTGCTCTATCGCAAGTGCAGTGTTTGCTGTAGACAGCTTTTCTTGGAGCATTAGCACTTGTTCCAGGAGTGCATGTTCCTGTAGTTTTAAAGGCATACCCATAGATGCTAACATATCCTTCAGCGCCTTTGCCACATCTTCAGCAGGTACTTTTGCAGACTTCTGCATGCATACGTAGTACTCGTTAACTCACAAACCAATTAATAGTCTACCAAAATAAGCTCTTTATCCAAACCTGCTGCACATAATCTGTAGCTTGCACGGCGCAATTCTCTTGACCACCATTATCAAGATTTTCTTCTGAAGCAATAACATGAGACATGCCTTGCTGGGAGCTTCCCTCGCTTGATGACTTTTGAAACGAGTCCAAATTAACTGAATTTCTAAATGCCCAGATATTCGATGATAAGAGTTGATGGACCTCCCCTAATTTCGTTTCCACTTGAACATGGTATAATGGTTGTCCAGCTGCTGCTCGAACATCTTTGACAATTCGTCCATATTTCATTTGTTCATTTGTCAGTTTATCCATGCACCATCCTACAATCTCTCCTGCATGGAAAGCTCTAAGAGGATGGTATTGTAGCATCGAGATATCTGCGGGACATATGACGGTCCCCAGGAGTTCATCTTGTTTGATGGATTTGTTCCTTTTACTCTTGCCATTGACTGCTACCCGCAGTGCAAGGTCAAGATTTGAATTTGGGTCTGTAAGTTCGTTGAAAAGAATGCTAATTGGAAGACATACTGTGCTACCTAACAGCGAGCTAATCACTGCTGCAAGGAGATCAGAAAACCTCATGAAACTTGGAGGCTCAGCTATAAAAATCATCTTGTTCACATTGTCTATGAAATAGAGGGATTTATGACCAGAATTTTGCTGTCCACTGTTTCTTTCATACCGAGTAACATCCACATGCCCAGCTACTGTATAAAATTTTGTGTGAAGGTTACGGACAAAACGTATCTTATGGGCTTCTAAGACAAGAAACTGATGGAGACTGTCTTCTGTTGTATGTTTTAATGAAAGCAGAGAACTGTCGAATTCAAAAATGACTGTCTGAATGAACTTTGTAGATAATGGATGAGAAAGCTTATCTACAATGGAACGCAATGAAAGCTGATCAAAAGAGTCAATAAACTCCAAGGGCATGTTCTTGTCTAGTTCCTGCATCAACACAAAGTAAATATACTTAAAACTTCAGCATAGCTGTTCAGTGGTATCTAAGCAAGTTACCTGATAAATTGCCTGTGATAATTTCTTAACTCCTAACTGCAAACATACTTGCTCAGGCACATCTGGGTGCACAAATCTAATTCTTGAGTAATCAATGTCCGTAACCATGTGACCGCTAGAGACATCGATATATATGCATGATCTAGCATGCACAAGCCTAGCTCCATCGTCCGGCACGATTCCATCATCTGCTTTATCAGTTGCAAAATTGCACATCATCTGTAGCATACGTAATACAGCACGAAGCTCGTTCGGATTTAGGCGTTGGTATCCACATTGATGCCTCAACTGCACAAGAAATGTTTTGATCCTACTGAAATCTAAGGTATCTCCCATTCCAAGTTCTGTAAGAACCTCTGCGTGTGCCAAATATGTTCTTGGAACCTCAAAAAGGAAGGGTGCAAGATCTGTCTCTAAGCGTAGGTAAAGTGCACTGGCCGGTACCAACCGCGTCCCATTAGCAATGGGGATGAAATAGAGACCTTGTAGCTGCTTCTTAGCTGAAAAGCATCCCACATATATAAAGAAGGGGATGCAAAAGTTCTAATACAGATCTAAAAAATTATGAAAGTCTGCAAACACCAGTCAATAGTAGATCGTCCACAATTCATAAGGGTCTATTTTGTCCACAATGGATGGGATGATAACTTACAAGTTGTCAGTGGAAATTATTTCTTTCTTATCAAACAATTCTTTTAAAAGCAGGATATCCATACAGACAAGCTTGTAGAAATGAAACTCTAACATGTCGTGAAGAATATGGTATTCAAACAGTACCTGAATTTGGAAGTCCATCCCATAATTTACTCAAGTGTTTAAGTATATCGAGAAAGACATCTTCTGCAGATTTTGAACCCCTTCCATTAGGCCATCTTGCAAGGGTATCCTCTCCACCATTTTTTCCTATCTCCTGGCAGTATCATCATTTATTAGAAAACCAACTTGGACAAAAAACACTGAAGTTATAAAATACCAAATTCACCTGAAGGTGCTTGATGACCGTCGATATTTGTGGAGGGCTGCGTAAATGGAGAGAACCCCATGCAAATTCTGGGGGCACAGCACTCTGTTTAGTGAGTATAGGGGAACATGTCCAAGCTAAACTCCAGTCCTTCAACAAAACGGATTCTCCATATGAAGCAAGAACACGTCTACTAAGGGCATGACCACCAAAAGCTACTGGTATACCCTTTTCTGCTGGAACATACATGATCTTGCTGAGACTGTCACAAAAACTGCTTCCATACAATGAAGCCAGATTGGCAATTATTGTCTCAGAAAGCATGCAAGCTGTGGTCCAAAGGTCATCTGGAATATCCTCCACGATTTGAGACTGTACATTTCCATGCTCCATATATGTCTTCCCAAACTCTTCAATTTTTCTTGCACATTCCAAAAGTAAATCAGGGTCCTTAGCTGAACGAAACCCTAAATCACGTAATATACACAGCCATTCAGGACTGCGAAAGTGCCCTCCAGGGAACTTTCCATCTTCTTCAAAGAATATGTGACTGAACAATTCATGTTCGGGGTCAAGTAGATCATGTACTAAAAATAGGTGCCCTTTAGAGGCTGAACCCTCAACAAACTTTGTCTCTCTAAGAGCAGCGACTACTGAAGGTTTATGCTTCAAATAGGCCCAATTCCCACATACATATGCAAGTACATGTCCCTTCTCATGGTACGCTAGCGCGTTGAAGGTGGGAAATAGATATCTAATAAGAAGGTTTTCAAATGACAACTCCCTGATTCCCAAAACTTGATAGAGAACTCCTCCGGATTCAGAAGAAAGAAAAGGCAAACAGTGCTCGTCATTAGGTTGTATAAGCATGCCTGGATCAACAATGTAATAATTATCTTGATCAACTGCTACATAATTGCCTTGCTTGGTCTTGTATATTGGGAGGGACCTTAATAAACTGAGTTCCTCAACTGAAAAAAATGGATCCGAGGATGAATAAGAATTTGAAGCAAGAGCTGTTGAAAAAAATCTAAATAAGAGATCACACTCCGAAGTGTTGATAGAAAGACTTGAAGCAGAGAAATATCCTGCTTTCTGATGAGCTATGAATGTAGCAATGAGAGTATGCACCAATGGTTTTCTGCCTCTGCTTATGCAACAATGTACAGCATTGCAATTGATAAACCGCCGATCAAACACAGGTATAAAATTTTTTTGCATTAAAGGTAGAATCCAGGAATACTGCTCATCAATTTCTGCAAACCCCATGGCACATAACTTTTCCTCCAGCTCTCTTCTTTCCATCTGTTCTGATTCCAATGCACCATAAAAATACGGCGTAAAGACAAGTTCGTTCTGTTTTAACTGAACTAATAAGGGTTCCAAAGCAATTGCAGGAATTAGTGGCCACTCTGAAAACAAAGAGATTACTTCTGTGGAGATGGGGTTTATATGTCTCCAGAATTTCTGCAACCAATCAGCTGAAGGCTCATTTTTCCAGAATATCCACGGAAAGGGACCTCTAGTTGTTCTTGTTGTCTGTTCATAAAATACAGAACGAAGATTGGCTGCTAATAACTCTGGTGAAAATTGACGTAATCTCAGTTGACTTTGGATATGCTTGTCATGGAAAAGAATAGATAAAATGTGCCTCTCATTACAAAGCGGATGAATAAAGCTGCCCAGGAATTTTGGTAACAAGCTTTGTTGCTCCGAGTTAGCAAACCAAAGCTCAATTGTTCCAATTTTGGCTACTCGCTGGTTTGCAGTGGGACAAGGCAATCCTTGAAGTTCAGTACTAGCTGTAAGGTCAACTCTAAACTCGATTGTGCCTCTCTTGTAGTCATAGGCGCTCAACGCGCCACCAATATCCCTATCCTGTGAAAACTCCTGGACAGGATCTTCTTCTTGGGAGATCATTGAAGAACTGTCAGCAACCCCAACTTGAGCAGGATTTCTTGAAATTTCCAGTGGTAAGTTCCCAGCAATAAGGTCGCTGCAGCAGTACTCTAACAAATCAATTTGTGTCACAAGTGATGTTACGAATGCAGTTGAAGAAAGCTTTAGCAAATCCCGTAAGGATTTAGGCATCAATTTCTTTATCTGAAAGCCCGTCAGTTCAGCCTCTTTCCCAAGTTCCCATGGTACATCGAACACACAGTAGTGTGTTTTGAGAAAACTTCTAATATTTTCCAAAAGGTCCTTCCCTTGGCAATGCTCCTCCAGAGAAGAGACAAACACTCCCTCAGCTAATCTAACAAATCTACCTCCATGTGCCTTCCACACAGGCAGATCCACAAGCTTTGAATACATTGGTCTTATCAAACTGTCTACAAGTACCTGAGAGTCTGCTTTATGACATTCTAATGAAATCATGTCAGAGACCGCTTTTGAACATGGCCATAATGAGTATGAACTTTCTCCAAAGCAGCCTTGCAGGCCTGAGCTGATATTGACATCTGTCCTGAAGTTCTGGAAGTTGTCTGGATGTTGGAGTTCTTGAAGCATCCGGATGTAAGGATCAGATAAGGAAGCTAATAATTCTTTATTCCATGCAAGTAAGTGTGCCGGTCCTTGGATCCGTGGGTTAAAGAGCTCCCGGCACCCATTAAATGTAAGAATGAAGTCACCAAGGATCACTACTGGGATTTGAACACTTAATGGAATTGGCAATGGAGCAAGAATACAGCTTCCAGATTGTTGTGGAGTTAAACCATTTGAAGATATTCGAGCTGCAATTCCCACAATTGGTGCAACTTGATGCTGTGAAAGTCTCCTGCAAACAAGATTAAAAAGACCTTATATTGCGTTTTGTATCACATTGAGATCTTGGTATGAGGGTTATTGATCAATAAAGCATTAGCAGGCAGTCGTGTTTTATAAGACCTAATTCAACTTGCAGTTTGTCTTGTGGTTTACCATTTTGTGGTATCTTGCACTTAGAGCCATCTTGTAAACCCCTAATGGGCATAATTACCATAGTGTCTAAGAAGCAAGTATACTTCTCCTCACTATATCAAATATGTAAGACTTCTAGCAGTTTCCATATCCTTACAAGTGATTCTAACTGCACCTCTGCACATCCACATTTCATGCTTGGAATTAGATGCATTGGTTTTGACCTAATTAGTTCTTTATACATCCAAGGCCAATGCTACGGAAATTGATGTGCTAGTTTCGGGTCAATTATTTCTTTCATCAATTGTGCGTACATCTGTATCGTTTTTATAGTCAGAACAATTCCTTGCTTCTTGAGGCACTAATTCCTACTTCAGCATTCGGGTACTTCTTACACTTAAGTTGAACTAGTGTCCTTTTCTCATAATGCAGCATAGTTCTGAACTAAACTGGAATGACAAAAACATGACGATTGCGTGGTACCTGTCCAATGCCATTTCCCTCATATGGCCCATGCTCAGGCACTGAACCACAAGCCATTTGTCAATTGCCTGAATCTCGTTTTCTTTGGTTAAAGTATCAATTGTGTAAAATTTTGTCTCCGTGTTTGATGTCCCAAAGAGCTTGGACAAGTGGAACCTACGCCATTTTTTGTCTTGAAAGGGATTCCGAAGTGCAACACGTGCAGGATCGATCTGAGCAAGAAATGCATCGTCTTGGACTGTCTTATCCATCTCCCATGTGCTTAAACAAACCTTTCATACAAAAAGCCGTAACAAAGAACTCAGGATGTAAAAGCTTCCAGTTTTATGCCTTGCTTAATAAACAAAAAAACTGACCTCCTCAACGGACTTTAAAGACAACATAGAAGCTGATGCATGCCTTTTAAACATTGTACAAGCATCTGCTATCTCCTGCTCACCAAATGGTTCTGCATAAACTTGGCAACCCTGACTTGAATTACGCAATGGTAGACGGATAATTGTAGCATCAGAAGAATTCCATGAAAGAGAATGACTCAGATGAAATGGTTCAAACTGATCACTAAACCTGTCAGGCAATCCTGTTCCTGAAATATCACCGCGTAATTCAAATAAGTGATTTGACCCAAATAAAGTGAATTTTAGGAAAAGAACTTCTCACAGACAAACAATTGCACCATATAAACAAGAACCACCTGCAGGACATGTGTTGGCAATCAAAAAGCCACGAGGTAAGTGTTTAGATCATCGCTTTGCTCTCGTACGCACTTACTTGCTAAAGGCATCATATACCCCAATTTTCAAATCTTTGTTCATATAGTGCACTCTAGTTTCTCCTGTTGAATCTATTTGTTCCTATTGTTAAAAATCACATTCTCCTACCTAATTCTTGGGCAGTTCAAAGACATTCTTAGAACCAAATGCTGCTTTGGATCATTGGCCTAAAACACCTTCTGTTGTAGGGGCAGAGGATGGTTATGGACATTCTGGTGGATATACTCATTGGAGATGTAGACTTCTCAATATATTTAATGCTATGCTTCCTGCAAGACTCTATGCTACCTGCTGAGTTTTTGCACTGTACCTTTTCCAGCATTCTGTGTTCTTAATGGTGTCTTTTCCTTTTTAGGATGTTAATATAATAAACTACTGAGCTTATTTTGAAGCCAATCATCAGTGCACTGTAGTTTAATCCTCTCTATAACTGGAAGTTCTTATTTTATTGCTTGAAGCTGGGCATGATGCAAAATCTTATAACGTAACAAATGCCTTGCCAGAAAGGGTAAGTATAACATATAGTTCTAAAAATACTAAACAGATTATGCTTCAGGAAAACGCATTTAAACCCTGCAGCCAAAATAATAAAACATACTTTTTATCACTACACAAACAAGATGGACTGTCCTAATTCTCAAGCAACAACATTTACCTTTCAATGAATATGCCTTGGCAAGTGGAGTTTTAGACGTATCCCCAGCAAGAGATGCAACAAGTATTTTGCCAGACGGGTCGAATAGATAAAGCCGCTCATTTGATACAACACAAAGAAGGTTTGTGCAGCGATAGGCAGCCAGTAAACCACACCCATATCTACTAACCTGGCCTCGGGCTCGAACAGGAGGAATCGCATGAATGGCACATAAATCCTCAGCGGATAAAGCTGCTCCTTCAAATACTATAAGAAAAGCGGAACCTTGGAAATCACCTGGACAAAGAAAGCAAGTAATTTATCCAGACAACAATATTAAATACAACTAAATAGGCCGGGTAGCTTTATTGAGATTATTACGTAAAAATACTTGATATTGAATAATCAACTATATAGCTAAGAAAATAACTCATCATAAAAGCTATCAATGACAGTTTTGCCATTAGAAATCGTGCATTAGGGCATCTGTTTGCCATGTAAAAACCTGGCTATGGCGGCAAAGTTCAAGGTTATTGTCAGGTATGTTCTTTAATATGTTACGTATAAAAGTAATAAGATTATCACATGTCTTATAAAGGAGCTTGATAGTTTTATAAGCCAAGATGTTTCTACACACTAATCAAAAAGCATCAGCATGGGAAGACAAAAAATGCATCAATTATTACAATAACATCTATGTTAGAATTTGAAAAGGAACTAGATGTTCTCACTGTCTTACTTAAGTTTGGTTGTAGTAAAGACTGCTTAGGATGCTCTCGTTTGTCGTAAATAAAATGCACTTTTTTTGATCCACACAAATCAGCTATCTCCAATATGTCAAATAGCAGTAACTCCGCACAAGAAAACTTGTCAAGAAGGTTGCTTATTTGATCTGCTCCTACACATGGCAAACTGCTTGTCATTTCTTGCTCCACAACTGATAGATAACGCAGGGATTTTGCTCCAAGCCGCCGTGCTACCTCATTGTCTACATCTGGGTGAACAAGGTGTAAAAGCCCTTTATTTTCAAGCAGGCTACTGCTCAGCCAAGGAGCATCATTGAAGACAAGCTCTTTCACAGGCATCAGATATCCAGAGGCATCAGGCATGTAAACTAATTCAAGAATGGCTCTATTATTATCAATAGCTTCTTGTGGTAATGATTCTGCGATGATCTCAATGAGTTTTAATACCAAGTCAAGTTGTTTTGTTGCTAGACTGCTCCCTTTCAATTCCTTTGCTACACGCTGGAGGACATTAATGTAATCAATCTCCCGGAAAGTCTCTCGGACACCCAAACTACAAAACAGTTTCTTGAACTTTTCAAGCATTGGTGGGACCTTATGAAGGTAGGGAAAAAAGTCTTCTGTTGTATCAAAGGCTACTTCTTCTGGTAAAACGAACCTATCATCCACCCAAATACATGGCAATCCATCAAGCATTGACTGCATTACAGACACGTATTCAGATGCAACATAATTTTCAAGTGCATTATAAATGTCGATGATCTGTTTGGGTAGTATCTCTTTTAACTCCATGAGTATATTCTCCTTTCCTGGAGCAAATTGCAGTTGATTATATTCCTTTGCTATTTGATTGAGCTGGGAAGCAAGAACTCCAACATTTGGTGGAGCCTCCCAGCCCAGTTTTTTAGAAAGCATGCTAGAGCATTCTTCAGCATCGAGTATTCGCATAGTGCCTGAGACTAGCCACATCTGAGACTTAGGACGCACCATTTTCGGGGGGGCAATGGCACTGTTGGCTCCTTGCCTCCAAGGCAGAAGCTGAAGAGGAGGATTAACATGAACTGGACACCAGTTGATACTGGAAAGTTGCAGCCAGAACTGTGCATCCTCATCCTGTAGTGAACTGTCCAGCTCCGCTGCCTCTCCAAGCTCCAAACCAGCACCATCAAACTTATTCTCCTCTGAAAAAATCTGTTGTTCTCTGAGGCCAATGACATCAGAACTGGCACTATTTTCCACATATCTTTCAAGCTGTGATAGCAACGCTTTGCCCTTATTGAAGGCTTCCAGCTCATTGTTGGCACTTGCCATGGCCACTGACATTGCTGCATCTAGTAGACCATCCCTCCCCAAGGACCTTTTTAGACCTAAAGAGACAAGAACATCTAGATTACTGTCTTTCCTGAAATCGTGTGAAGGAAAAAAGGCCTGGTTATTTAGAAGTGTTTGTAGCTCTTGAATCCGGGGATCATATAACCTGAAAATAAGGGCAATGGTAGTAAGTTTCTAAGTTAATGCTCCATAAAACTGCATGTTCTTGTCTTCAAAGCATGTACAGGAAATGAATCATGACCAGCATCTGATATTCAGTGACTTTTCTATTATGCGCACACACATACAAAGAACTACTGACAACCAAAAGAATGTAAATAACTTGTAGTTTTCCTAATCACTAAAGGTAATACGAGAGTGAATACCTTCCAGGGGCTTCAATCGTACCACAGCCAGTGGGCACAAATTTTATTTGGCTTAAGGGCTCCCTAAATGATGGTGTTCCATCCATAAGCACACCTACATCTTCAAGAACATGAAGCATTGCAGCTCCTCGGGCCTCCAATGGAAGATAAACAAGAAGGCTGATCAAATGCTCTTCATAAAAGCCCATCTTCGTCAGCTTTTTTATATTAAAGTGATTTTCTAAGACAGCCTCCTCTTTTTCAGAATCCAAACAAATAAACCTTCTCCCAAGCAAAGCACCTGGTACCCTACTAGGAGCAACACAGTTTCCAGCCATTGATAAACTTAAAAATACAGGCTTTTTACCTGAATCAGCCCAACAAGACTCAAACATAGGCAGATTCTTAAATAATTCTATATGTCTATCTTCCATATGGTATGATGTAAACCACATAGATTGACAGAGATAATGACGTAGCTCACGTACTTCTCCTGGTGAGCACCCTCCAAGCAGGGTAGGTATTGCAACAAGGTTTGTGGCAGCCACTGAGATTAAGAGATTTAAAAGCCCAAGTGCACTTGCCTCATGCACATATTGATTTATAAATGAGTCAGAAATAAAGAAATCTTTTCCCAGAAGAAAGCATCTAGTGCTTTTGAAAAAACTGACCATGACTTCATTCCAACCTTCATTTCTTATCACCACAGGGCTTTCCTTTGAAAGCTGCAGAAGGCATCCATCAGATGTAGACAACAAAGGCCAACCAGAAAAAAATGACAAATCCTCACAAAATTCTTCAAAATGTCTCCATAGCAATTCCATCCAAGCGGCACTAGGGTGTCCATGTAACCCAGGGGTCCAAGGGATACACTTCTTTCCTGCCCACTCTGGTGGCAAAAAGACTGGCAGAAGTGCTCTTAGGGCCTCAGGTGTCAGAAGTGAAAGATTGCACACATGACTGGAAGCCATTGACTCCAGTCTATTAAAAACCTCATCTTCAATGCTGCGATCAACAAGCATATGAGCAACACCGCATTTCAGGAGCTCATAAGTATTTTCCTTGGCCACAAAAATCTTCTCTGAAGAACTAGGGCTGGCAAACGTCCCAAAAGACCCATTGCAAAGAGGGATAAGAGAAAGCCCATAAAGTTTCTCGGCCTCCAGTTTCTGAATGTCGTGAAGACAATATTTTAACGCCAAATGTGCAACTTTTTTATTAACAAATGTGTATCTTCTATCAATAAGTAATTTACGCAACCACTGTGGAGAGAAGAACTTTAAGGATGGGCATGACTCTTGAAACCTACGTACTATTCCTTCGTGAACATTTACAAGAGGAAGCCCTGCCTCCATCAAGGCCATCCCAAGCTCAGATGCTTCCTGAAATGAATGATCTGGAAATACAGCACGTTTTGCTGAAATCCACTTACCACCTCGAGACGGTGTATACAGAACATGAAATTCAAGCTCAACCACAGTACTATAAACCTGACATGTAAAAGAGTGCCAAGGTTCTGACACAGGTTCAGTGGGCCATAATGACTGGAATGCTGATGAATTTCCCATCTGGTTAGCAGCCTCAGCTAAAAGGCGAGCATATGCAGGAGCAGAAACATCCTTGAGGAGGCAAATATTCCACTCGGATCGCAATTTCCCTCCCCCAATCATATCACCACCATACCAAATATCACGGCGATTTGATGAAAGCTCAAAGTAGCCATTCACATGGACTGGCAATCCAATTTTAACAGGCAGCGGAAGAAAGCAGAAAGCACGGCCCTCAAAAGCAGGCTCCTGATCAACCTGGCAATGACTACTACTATTTAGAAAAGTCTTCTCTTGGTTTCCTTCATCTGGCAACCTTGCTGCAATTCCCGCCCAAGGGACAAAACCTTTCGAGCGATTTTCTGGTGCAATGGCTATATCTTTGGCACTTCCACCCCCAAGAACATTGCTAACAAGCCACGTGTCTGATTTCTCCACATTCTTTTTTCTTCTCCGTAACTGTACTTTACTGCAATGCCATGGCATTTCCTTCTCTGTTGTTTTCTGCAATATATTGTAGAAATGTTGTTTGTCTACTTGGCTCTTCTTATTGCCACGGATGAACTCATACAGTACTCCATCTGGAAGACGTTTGCCTGTCTCATATGTAGTCTTATGTACACGAAATACCTCTTCCATATCATTGAAACCCTCCTCTCGTATGTAGATGACCACAGTTTCCACATGACGAAGAAACAGCAATGCCTCTTCTGCAGCATGTTCAAAGAATGAGAATAAAGAGAGCACATTATCAGGATTGTAGGCTTCATTTTTTATGTCACTCCTTGCAGCTGTAGTTGTTGTCCGAAGTGGAAAACGAAAAAGCGTACCAGCAAAGGGTCTTTCCAAGTTGCATCCAAAGAGTAAAAATGGGGAGAATTGATCAGGAAACTGATCTAACATTCCTCTGCCGACAAAATTAATTTTAAGACCTGGTTGGGCAGGTGTTATACCAGGCAAATTATTTGCATGTGGATCAAAGATAACAAGGTTGGGACCAGAAACAAAGCTAGGAAGATCTGTGAAATGATAAACAGAATTAAAGCCAAGACCAAACCTACCTATTGCCAGAGGCTTTTGAAGTTTACTGTCCTGGCCAATGCGTGATATAGCATATAAGTCGTGGGCATTAAAAACAGAATTATTATAGCAATAAAGAGCTGGTCCTTGCCAGTCAGCCATTCTAGGAGAGAGTACGGAAGAAGTTCCATGTTGAGTTTTGTCCAGTAGAATACATACTTCAGTTGCACCTGCATCGTCAGCATTCTGGATGAGCTCAAACAGTATACCAGGCCCATCTGCATACATCTCAACAATATTCTTTAACCTTGTCGTCAATGCCTCGTTCTGTCCAAATGCTTCAACCCCATTCTCAAGGGTTAGGTCCATTGAATCTGCACTTTCAGCCAATAATGATCTCCTTAAAGAACATACACCTAACCTGTCTGCAACATCATTAGAAATCTTTGGGTGCACAAACTTCTTCCCACCTTTCCGCATTGGAACCACCTTTCCAGAGATATCACCAGAAAGCCCTTTTCGTGACATAGAACTCGAAGTCGCTAACCAAGGAGCATCATTGTAAACAAGCTGAGAATAAGGTACCAAAATTCCATCAGAATCAGGAACAACAAGATTTCCAGCAGCAGCACTGAAATTCAAGTCTGCCAAACGCTGTACAACCCAAACTGCAGCATCGAGTTGGTTATTGTCCAGAGGTGCATCTTTCTTGTCTTTTGCCATGTCATGGAGAACAAGACTATAATCGGAAGGGCTAAAGGATTCTCGTATGCCCAATTCAAGAAGCAAATCTTTGAAGACTGCCAGGTCAGCGGGAATCACACGCAAGTATGGAGCTAAATGTAATGGACCAGTAAATGCCACTTCTTGCACACTAGCAAATCCATCTCCAACCCACACCCAGCGGCTACCTTCAAGGATAGCCTTTACAATTTCCATTTCATCTATTCCCAGCATCGCATTCAGAAGTGCATATATTGTTGGTATGGTGGTTGCTAATACTTGTCCTAAGAATACATCCTTAATCGTGGCATGGTTCTTACCTAGCTCCAGCAGCTGTGCAGCCAGAATATGACCTCCAAGTCTGGTAGACCACCCTAGCTTTTGACACAAAGCTGAGGATCGACACTCGCCATCCAAAATGCGAATACTCGCTGATGCAAGCCACATATCTGACTGCAGACGAACAAGCTTGGGAGGCGCAACGGGACAATCTGCAAGGGGCCATGGCATATTCATATGTGGAGGGGACATCAACACAGGACACCAGCAAATTCCCTTTAACTCATTCCAAAATTTGTTAAGAGTAATACTGTTTTCAGAATTCAGTTCATGGAACACTGATGAAGCCTTGGCAAGCATCCAGCCAACACCCACTGATGTGCTTTCTGCACTTGGTGGAAGCCATTTATGAGAATTCAGATCAAGATACGAAAGTAAAGCGTGTCCTCTGCGGCAGGCTACATCAGCATCACTTGCAATCAATGACTCAATCTTCCGGGCAGTTGCCAAAATTGTGTCGGGTAGAACTGAGGTCCTTAATCCCAACGTCTTCAGCATATCAAGTATGTCTGGGGATGCGAAATCCGTGGCAGGAAAAAATTCACCATCATTCAAGAGCTTACACAGTTCCGGGTTGGTGGGATCATACAAAGCAGCCGGAGCTTTGAAATTGCCAGCAGCTGTGGGTACAAAATTCAAATGTTCTAATGTTTCCTTTATTGATTGATCCTCTAAACAGAGCTGTGGAAGTTCCCGAAGAATCTGAAACAGTATTTGATTGTAAATGTCAACAGATACTTCAGTTAAACGAGAGAGCACTCTAGACCTATAGAATTCAGCTCTTCCTAGCTTGCGAATGCCTAGAGAGCCAATTAACACTTCTGCTTCCCTTCCAGAGTGTACAATCAAGAAATTAGGACCTAATAGGCTTTTATCCATGTCAATTGGTGCCAGAACCTTCTCTGCATGTAAAAGATCTGTAAAAACTGAATGAGTAGAACCAGGCTCTTTATATGCCTCAAATATCGGAAGGGCCTTGAAAATCTTTATTCTATGCTCATTCATAATATCTCCATTATACCATCGTTTATCATACAAAAAGTCTTTGAGCTCTTTCCTCTCTGAGTCAGCTACGCAACTGAAAAGGGGCCCAAAACGAGAAATTTCACCAGCTGCACTAGCAAAAGTGCTGTCCAAAATACCAGCAGCTGTAGTATCATGAATGTATTCTGATAAGTAAGGATGATCAGCAATGATCCCCGGCCTAAGGATCCGGCATCCAAGTTTCATTAGGATGAACTCTATGTTATTCGAAGGGAAACCACTCCTTAACAAGTTTGCACGTTTTATTGGCCTGCAAAGAAAACTCTCAGTTGTAGGTAACAATGGCCACTCATGAACTTCTGAGACATCAATAGAATGGCCTTTGATGTATTTCCATAAGATGATTAACCATTCAAGATCTGGATGATCACTGTTTCTCTCTGGCTCCCAGTTGACTGCATCATGGTTTTTCCAGTAATTTGGTAGAATATCAACTAAGACTTCACCTAACCTTACGTCTAGAAGATGGCAAACATTTGATCTGCAAACTTTTGCAATATTAGAAAGCCTAACTTGTAGCTGCTCAGAAAGATTTCTCTCCACAACTTTATGCGGCGCTTTCATCAAAAGATTATACTCACCACCACTGCAGATAAAATACAAATCTTTGTTATTTCTTGAACCAAATGTCCCGACCCTCTTTCCCTCTAAAGGAATTAGTGGCAACCCCGACAACTCCTTGAAAGCTTCCTTGTCAATAAGATCATCGAGGACATACTGTAATAAAGTGCATATCCATTGAAGGTGCAACTTTTCCATCTTTACATTTGATTTCCGAAGCCATGTTCTTACATTAGAGCAGGTAACTGTTTGTGGGTTAGAGATACAATAATTAGTCACCATGTTCCTCACACACGTTGGAGGATGAACTAAAGGCATCCCTAATGCTAGAAGAGCCTCAGCCAATGTGTTGGAATCAGCATACTCTTCGTCGTGAAACACTGCATCCCTAGGACTAATCCATTTGCCATCTTCTACTGCAGAATACAAAATCGGAAGGGACTGTATGTTTGCATAAAATTTCCTTGCCATACACTGCCAAGGTGGCCTGACATTATCATCTGGCCATAGTGAGTAAAACAGGGAGCATGGTCCAAGTCTGTGTGATAGCTCATGAAGTAGTAATGCTAGAGCCACAGAGCCAACATCCTCCAGAAGGCACTGGTTCCAGTCTGAACGAATCTTCCCTGCTCTATCCATATCAGCTCCAAACCATATATCACGACGGTTTGCAGAAAGCTCAAAGTATCCATTTATGTGAACGCCAAATCCAGTCTGTTGAGGAAGTGGAAGGAAACAAAATGCACGTCCTATAGTCTTTACCTGTTCAATATCCTGCAAGTTCCAAGAAAAAAAAGGATTACATCACCCATCTGTATTGTTTCTAGTGCCTAAAGTGCTGATTAACATTCCAGACATTATTGTAAATTCATGTTGTTCATATAAAAGGGACAATCATCCACCTGGCATTGCTTGTATTTAAAGCTGGTGATAATTTTATTTCATATATAGATTATGCTAATTTCATATAGTAGCATTACTTTTGTCTCAAGGATCCATCTAATGTGCCTTATTTAGTTCACCCAGACTGGCATCAGACTCGCATATAATATCTCAAGCATAGTACAAGCATAGAAGACCTGACCTTCATATTCATGGGTACAGAAGGATAGCGGGCCTGACCTTCATATTCATGGACGAAATATCAGCTGCAACTGAGAGCCACGGAACCAATCCCAAGCCATATTGTTTATATGCATTTTTGGCCAATGCTCCAATTCTGCTTGAAGAATCTGCCATCATTTGCACAATAGCGAATCTCTTGACACCTTCACAGCCTTTTGAATGTCCTTCGTGTGCCTCATTAACAAGGTCAACAGTATAAGTGTCAGAATGTTGTTGCATCACATAAGTTCCTTCTTGATGGAATGGAATTGATTTGGACAACCTCAAGAATGTTTGCCGGTGCCAACGCAGATCAGAATCGGGTGTCTTTATACAACACGAATACAGTTTTGAAGGATTTTGGGCTCCAATTTGCCAATCATAAATCTCCATGATTTCAATATTCTTAAGATACAACAACGTGAGAACTGCCTCTATGTATAATTCCTGAAGCAAATATTCCATATCATCTATGGTATAAGACTGCTTTGACAACCGGCTTACATTTGCCTGCTCAATATTTCTTAACACGAAGCGGAACAAAGTACCAGGGTATGGCTTTTCCATGTCACAACCAAAAGCACAATATGGAAGAAATTGATCTCTGCATGCCTTCAGTACTGATGACTTCACAAAGTCAATTTTCTTACCAGGATTACCAGAAGATACCGGAAGATATTTACATTGTGGATCAAAGAATACAATATGCCTTCCACTGACAAATGAAGGTAAATCTGATAAATGGTACACTGAATTGAATCCGACCCTATGAAAGCAAAAAGAAAAGAATAATTCATTACTGTACAGAAAATCAGCTAGCAAATCAAACCTTCAAGTTTATGTCAGCCCATGTAAGCTTTAACAATCCTATTTCTAAAAATTAGATCCATTTTTCTTACTTACCCAAACTTGCCTGTCTTCCATCTTTGCCCTTGTTTTTTGCTGTCGCCAATCCTAGATATACTCTCAAAATCTTCTTCTGTGAATTGTGCGTCATTATAAGCCAGAAGTGCAGGCCCTTGCAAAACTGATAAAGAGGGAGATGCCAATGATTCCTTCCCATGTTGTCTTCGATCCAGACAGAAGCAAATTTTTGTTGCCCCTGCATCATCTGCATTCTGTATGAGTTCCTTAAGAATGGTGGTTCCTTCTGGATAATTCGCAAGGACTTCCCGAATTCTTTGTGTGAGGTCAACCTTCTGCCCAAAATCCTCAGAAAAATCTAGCACATGTTCTGCCTTTTCCATCGACTTTAGCGTAGATTCAAACCCAAATTCTGCTCGTAATTCATCCGGCTTCCATCACAATCCCAGCTGAATTGTGCACTTTCCATGAAGACTGCCTTTCTCAGTTGTTTGGCCGGCCATTTAGTGACAAAATTCCCTCCTCTTATTTTTTCAGATTTGTCCCAAAAAAAAAGAAAAGGGAAATCCTTCGGGAAACTACAATGTAGAGTTTCGTGGATGCTGACGTCTCGTGGATGCTGACGTGGCGGACGTGGAGACAACTCCCTTTTGGGATCCCAAAGCAAGGACCCAAAGCCTCAATTTTCCATCGATGTATTTAATAAGCTTCCACGAGGATGAAAACATTCGGGATAACATAAGGTTTGGAATGGTTAAGGGGAGGTATTTGTATTAAAATTAGTACATTGCTGACGTGGAAATATGGGTTTGTGTGTTGCTATGGTTTGAGTTTTTTTTATTTGGGGTTTCCACATAAATTGGTTATTTCTATTTCAAGCTAGCCATGGCGACGAGGCAAAGGAGGTCGGCCATGGCAGAGGGATTCCATGGCTGCGAGGTTGTTTTGGGTTGCAGGGCATGGCGGAGGGAGCTTCGCATGGAATCATGGCGGAGGGACTCTGGTGAGCTCGCCATACCTCAAATTCGTTTGGATTTGCTCTGGCCGTATGGCTTTTCCCTGAAATACAAATAGGGCTTGTGGATATCTTTGGGGTCTGACATGGCCGGATTTGCATTTGCAGATCTGCGTGGTCACAGATGAGCAGGACCACTAAGAATATCTGGTTTTAAGCTTGAGCTCGTCATTCCGTAATTTTTTTTTTCCTTCTTCTGTTGGCGAAGGCAGGCAGCTTCGAAGCTTGGGATGGAAAGGAGTGTCTTGTCTTCAGATGTCTGTTAAATTTATAGTCTTCTCTTCAAACGTCTGGTTTGCTCGACTTACAGAAGAAACGAGAAGGTCTGGGGGGGGAATAGAGCTGCTTAGGGTTGTGAACAGCGGCATGGAGATAGTTGAAGCCTGTGCAGAGAGGAAGTTAGCAGGTGTGCTCTTAACAGTTTTAGTGAGATGCTGCCAATGTGTTCAATCGTTTCTTGCAGGCAGAGCTTACGGTAGCATATCCCTCGTATTTTTGTTTCTAATTCGCTTATCAGCTTTGCTCCGCTTCTTCTTTGTCATAAACATGCTGGCAGATGGAGTTATATGGAATCTGCTCTGCAGAGGGGGTTCGAATCCCCCAGCTCCGTGCTTGTTTATTGCTTCTAGGTAGGGGAGTCGCTGTATGATTGAGTTGGGGAACCATTGAGGCAAAATCATATGCTGAGGTGGAAAATCAAGTTTGGTGTAGGGTTGACTTTATAAGGACGGATGGGATTCTCTTAGAGGGAATCTTGCAAGGAATATCCTGGCCATCAATGGCCAGGGTTTAGCGATAAGGATGGATGTAGCGATAAGGATGGAGGCAAGGAAGAAGGCCCAGCAAGGGATTGTGGACATCGATTGGCCAGCAAGGGAAAAAAATCCATGGTCCTTCAATACAATAGAATAGAAAAGTTTAACGGCCACAGAGACCAATTTCTTGAAGTAGGACCCAATTCGCTCAAGGCAAGTTCAAAGGATGGTCCGACGGGTGGAATTTGTTTTGCTGGTGATCTGCAGACAAAGGAGGGGGCCAATGAAAATGTAACGTTCATCGTAATAGATATGCAAGGTGTTAGCAGTGGAGTAAGCAATGGGAATGATGGTGTTTTTAAGCAAGCAGCTGATAGGGATGAGATGAAAATCGATATCTCAAGTTGATGCAATAGTTGCAATGAAACACGATTATCAAGCTTTATTAGCAACAAAGATGAGATGGGAAGCTTAATGCAAGGCCAAAGGCAATAGAGGAAGCGAAGCAAAAGGATGCTACTACTTTAGCAGCACAAAGAAGTCAATAGGCGCAACTTTGAAGATAACACCTACAACACAGAGCGCCCAAAGCTTCCACAAAACAAAGAAGACAACTTCGAAGATCACACCTACAACACAAAGCAACAAGAGCTTTTCATAAAATCATCCATCAAATACAATCGAGTCGAGTAAATTTCCCTCTTTTGGTTTTGAGATTTCTTTACATGTGAATGAAGAAGCATGTCAGAACAAAATAGTAGATGGTAGCAAGGAAGTTAAATTTGGGAAGGCAAAAAAGTAGAGGGAGATCATGGGCTTCCAGAGAAAGCAAGACTGGCTAATGCACGAAAGCCATTAGGAAATGGTAAATCAATATGGAAAGGGCCAAAGACACAGTTAAAATGGTCGATCGACCAAGATTCTCATAATTCTGAGCAATACACAAGAGGAAATAAAATAATAAGGGCCACTAGACTTGAGCACGGTAGAAAGGGCTTCCCACAAGATATGACCTCGTCTTCAATGAGCAAAAGCAGGGGAATGGTCAATGTGGATATTGATTGCATGGTTGAAGATGGGAGGAAATCTGCCACCAGGCCCTTGTGAAGTTCATGGAGACTTTGGTATCATGTTCAGCTGTAGGCTTCTTCATATAAAAGTTCATGGATTTCTACATGCTAGATACATGGCTATCAACACATTTAAAGAAGCTTAATTTCCCTCAATATCACTAGCATTAAGAGATCTTCCTGATCATTTTCAATAGTAACAATGGACTCATCTGCAGGGGACATTATCTTGTATCAGTTGTATATGTCTGACTTCTTTCCCAACCAAATGTTAGTCATTAAAATACCTTACTTGCTTGAAATAGAACACCTGCCACCAGACATGTTAGTACTAGAGTTTTTTAACAGCATTTCAAATACTCTTGAACTTATGTTTCACGTTGTATTGCTAAAGGCCCTAGAATCTATGTTGTCGTCCTACCCTGATTTTATGAAATGCTATAGTTCTTTTGAATTCTCGACACATGTAGAGAAATACAATATATAGCACTAGGTGCTTCGGCCCTGTCAGTAGAGTGGAAACTGTAGCTTTAAATTTCCATTGAACAGCTGGGATATAAGAGGATGTTTTCCGATTTGAAAATTGAGGATTAATGGCGCTAGTCAATCAAAAGCCAAATAATTCAAAACCATTGTTGCAAGAACAATGTGGATAGTCCCTGCAATGCAAGTGAAGCACTAAGAGAAAGTCTACCCTTGGGAATGGGCCACAATTGTGAAGTCCTCCCTTCTTAAAGAACTGAACATGTGCATTTTCAAAAAGAAATGGACCCTCTCAATATGAAATTACCAAAGCAAAGGGAGTCACCTTTGAGTGAATTCAGTGGCAAGTGGTGCTACCTATAACATAAAACAAGGATTAGAAATACCGCGAGAAAAGGGAGAAACACTACACACATTACATGCTTAAGTAACATGATGCAACTCCTCAATCAAAATTACAAGTAGTTTTATCATGAATTACAGAAATTGTGAGCTAGAGTCTCAGAGGGGTAAAATTCTCGAAGTTCAAGGGCAAGAGACTATTAATAGTTGTAAAGAGAATGAAGCCAAATATAGTGTGTTTCCAACAACATGAACATAAGCAGGAAGATGTTGACATCTTATTCTAAAGAAAAAAAAAATGATCTTTTAAACATTGTTTCGTTATTTGTGGACAAAACTTGAATTCATGGAATTTTTTAGAAATTGACGTGGACACGACACAAAAAAGATTTTATTGATCATATTATACACTCAATTGCACTCTTCAACTAGAGCTGAATACGTTTCGACTACAAGCTGTGGAATTTTGATGGTGTTGTGAAGCTTCTTCTTGTTGGATGGAGACTAGGCGAAGTCGATGGTGTCTAGGTCGATCCGGTCACTGGTTGTTGTTTGTCTCCATCTCTTCTTCCAGCAATTCACATAATTGGCAGGGTACACCTGGTTCCTCACACGGGGACTAGTTCCCACCAAGTCAATTGGATGGTCTCGAAGTTCTCCTTCTTATCATCCATTTGAGGCCCTTCTGTAGAGTACCCTACTCAAGTAAGGCACAAGACGTCATCCGGGTGTACAAGAATAAACATGCCCTTTTGTAGGTCTTTGTATGGATTGAATTATGGTATAGGCCTGTCTTTCCAAGGACCAACATAGGCAGGAGTGATGCTTGCCAGCGGTTCCACCACCGCTGCCATCTCGGACGTTCCAATGCAAGCTGCCTAGTTTGCGGCCAGAAGTCCTCAAAGCACCCTTCATGGCCTGTATTCTTCTCTAGTTCCTGCAAGAGGCGCATCCAGTACTCAATCGTAGAAGTAAACTGTGCGGAATAGTCAGCATTCTCTGGGTTGCCCATTCTATTTGTTGATATTGCAAGCCAGTACAAGATATGCTTATGGATACTGTTGCATAGCTGGTCCAGGTCCTTAACTGATTTCTTGGGGGGGCAGAATGTTGGGGGTTCCCACTGATATCAGGGGCTTGCCATCTTGACCCTGTTTCCACATCCTGATGCCTAGCAGGTAGCTGTGATGATCATACGCAGTATACAAGTATTATACTGGTATGTACAAAAGATGATCATCACACGGATACAAAAAAGCACACGGATACAAAAAAGCACATGGATACAAAAAGTAGTTGCACAAGGCAGGACTTAAACTCATGACCTTGTAGTTGCAAGCAACACGCCTTAGCCAAATGCACTAATTATTTCATGTGATATTATCTGTTGGCATCTGCTGCATATGTGTGGTAGTTTCCTGGAACCTTTTGGAACCTTTTGGCATCTGCATGGATATGCGACACTTGGCATGATCTCATGCAGTTGTGTGCATATATATAGCAGAGTTTTCTTCTGGTTGAACCATTCCGATTCAACGCCAGTCTTGAGCCTTCTTGCTCATGTCTTGTTCTCATGTTCGCCTTCAGGCCATTGTACTCTTGATTCATTCATTATATATATCAGATTCTTTGGTATTTCTCTTGTATTTTCTTGTATTCCTGCGTATTTGCCCTGTTCTTCGCGTAGGTTCATGACAGTTTGAACCGGAATCCCTCTTCTGCTTTGCTCTGCTTCTTCGCCTGCATGCTTGTTGCTCTACCGGATCTGGATCACTGTTCTTGTTAGTTTTTTTTTTTTTTTTTTTTTCTTTTTGCCCTGCCGGATCTGCGCCGCGGCCAGTCTAGAGACAGAGAGAAAAAAAAATTTGCTCTATTCCGCCCGTTTTGCCAGCGCGATTCTTTTGAGTAGCTTTTCTTTGTGGTCCTCATGGGAGAGATCACACAGTATGC
>JAANSK020259485.1:0-12507 GCA_011763485.2 Isoetes engelmannii | reverse complement strand
TGGCAACTCGTGGCTGCCGCCACTCGTTGGCCACCTCGTGGTTTTACAGGGCATAAAACCCCGCTGCCCATCAATTATCTAGTACATTATTTTATGTCAGTTCTTGAGCAAAGAATTTTCCTCGCCCTTGTTTTGGAAAAATATCAGGTCGTTAATTTGTCTAGTATGCTAAAATTGTTTAAACAAAGGAAATATGTTTCTCAATCTAGTGTCTACTTGCTTAGGCCTTTATGATGTATCTTGACGAATGTCATAAGGGATATGTATATATAAGGTTAATTAAAGTAGTATGCATGGCTACATCAACTGCTCCATCACCAACACATTCAACACAATCATCATCAACAATCTCACTCGTCAATGTGCCTTGTGCTTGCAGAAAGCAGTGAAACAGATCTATTCTTGGTGCTAGTTTAGGCTTCTTCTGGCGGTCCAAATTTGATGCATCAGGTGACCCACTAACGTGGATTTCTTCTTTGGTAGCATTCTCCATGTCTTCTTGACACACCGAAAGGGTAGGCCCAAATCGGAGATGCTGGCTTATAAGGTGTAGGAGGAAAATAGATCCACTAATGTGGCTTCCTCCAAAGGAAGAATGCACCATGTCTATGGACATACTGAAATTGCAGTCCCAAATCAGAAAGTGGGCTTATGAGGTAAAGAAGGAAGATGCTTCAAATCTTGGGAAGGAGTGCTCAGATTGGTTACTTACAACATGGAATATTAAAAGTTGTGGACTGGATAGTAAACCCTTTGTGCCTGTTTTTCCCCTTTTCCTTGCTAGATGGAAGGATCAGTTCATATGGTAAAGTTTGTTTAAAAGACAGGGTTATGGGAGATATTGTATTGTGAGTTCATTTGGAGCTTCCCATGTACACACTAGAGTGATATTTCAGGATATATAATCCAGACAATGCAACATTTTAATTACTAGGGTTCATGAGATCTCAGTAGCTTGCTTATCTTTTCTATGGTGGGGGGGGGGGGGGGCTAGGATTCATTGGGGTTGACTGATCTATATGGAACCCCACAATGTGACATTATGCAGAGCTAGGGATACTAAAACGTTCTAACTTGAAGATTTTCATTTGGGTACTGATATGCCCATTCACGCTCAAGTACTGATAAGCTTGTAGCAATTTATACTTGGGTACTAATGCCTGAGTAAACTCAAGTACTATGCTTGAGTGGTTGCTAACTGATAGCATTGCCTTCCTTTGATGTCATTATAGAGTGTATTTGCAGGATTCTTTTCAAAGAGGCTCTCAAGACAAGGTTCATGTGCCCGTTTATTTTTGCTACTTCATCATGTGCTGTTCCAGGGGATTTTCGTGTGTAAATTTTCCCTATTTGGCTCATTTGGAGTCGAAATAAGCAACGTCAGGGGAGATGAAGAAGTCGAGTTGTGAGCTCCTATAGTAGTCTCTTTCAGTGCTGATGAATGTATTTTATTATAGAAAATAAAGATGGTACCTCTTAACTTCCAAAAAAAAAAGGGGTCTAGGACCTGCCTTTTGATATTCCCCATAACCAGGACATGGGGGCATGTAGCAAGAAACACCAAGGGACAACATGAGGCATTTCTAGGTGTGCAAAACTATATTCATCTATCTATCTTTTTAATTTGAAACATCACAAACCAACAATAATAATACATTACAAGAAATCTATCACCGCCGTGAACTTTTCTCTTCCCAATGACACACTTATTGAATTGAATTGTGTCAATTAGGCCTGACATACATATGGGACAATCGAAATTTGTTCCAGTTTGAGCTATTGCAAAAGAAGCTATTGACATTAGTTAGATACATTGAAATTATGTTAGCTATAGGTGACATGATTAATGCTTTCTATGCTATATGTTGGAGAACGAGTTTGGGGGTCTGTTATGCAAGACCATAGGTTGCCCCATACAGATATAGCCCAATATGTAACGGCATAAAACAGTTGGATCTCAAATTTTTAAGTTTTACATATGACAACCTGATTTGCTCTCATAACTTCTCTGAGTGGCTTGGTCCCCAAATCGAAGTTATCAGAGCTGCTACCAATCATTGATCTATCTAGAATTAAAGCCCTTTATGGTGTTTCTATGGATTACCCCCCCAGGTGAACAAAATCCGCAACATGCAAATGTTGTCGACCACGGGGGCATTAACATCCACCAATGTATTGAGTTAGGAATTTGGTTGTTTAGGCAAGGTTATCGGTCTGGCTGAGGCTGATAACTAAAATTGCGACTGAGGCTCTACGTCCGAGGCCAAATATTTGGCACGTAAGACCGAGGCCCGCTAGGACCAAAGAGCGAGCCGAGACATTACGTGGCCGAGGACGTAGAACTGAGGCCACAAAATTTTGGTTATCAGTCGGGGCAAAGACCGAAAACCACCTTATCGGTCTTATATGGGTGGAATAGCACTGATAAATCAGTACTCATCCAGTACTGATAACCAGTTATCAGCCTGCACCAATAATGATAACCAAAAAACAAGTTGTGACGTTCCAGGTATTTATATGCCCTTTCATGTATAAATACATGACACGTCACCTCACCATGAATAATTAAGAATACGTAAGTGTTATTAATTATTCATTAAGTATAAATAGCTATGCTGAAATGCTACTTAAATTATTAAAGGTTAAATTGCTAATTAATTAACTAGAACCTAATTATATCTAGTTTAATTAGTTAATTAATTAGTTTAGGAAGGCCACTTAGCCAAATTCGATTGGGCTTGGGAAAAACTGCTAATTATAGTCTCCCAATCTGCCCCAATCGATTTGAGGAAGGGAACACCAACTTGAAGAAGTAGTCAGCAACTTGGCCAGTTGGAGGAGATGAGCAACCTTCATACTAACGGGTCTAGCGAGGATACGGGTTAGTAGTAGTAGTTAGCTTGTGTTCTAGACAGGAACTAACCCTTGATTGTATAGAGGGATGGTTAGTTCTTATATATTGAGCAATTGAAGTTATGAATGGTTTAAACAGTAGTTCTTTGCTGCACCTCTTGTGTTTGTGGTATAAAGGGTGGATGAAGACCTTAAGCTTACTAGATTTATAGATGTTCCTAGTTAGAACCCCATAAATCCTAATAAATGCGACCTATGCATAGAGCCTACCAGGCTATAGGTGTTATTTTGTGATTGGGCACCATAAAATGGGCATAATGGCAAAGTGGGGCAAGGCCTTGCTGAGCGCGGCTACTGGGGCCCCTACAATGTGCTAGGTTTATAATGTGTCAGTGCGTATGGACCGCATATGGTCTGACACCCCCTGGGTCGTTGGTCGATTGATAATCGTCCTGGGTACTTGATAGGCAGAATGCCGTCCTGACCTATGTATTTTGGGGTTTTAAGTCGGGTAAGGATGCAATGCTGCAGTGTCGCGGGTTCATCCTCTAGCACACCCATGGAACTATTATGTCCTGGAAGGGATTCGTCCCATTCCTATCTCATGGGACCAGGGAGATGCAACCTGGAATAGTTTCATAGAGTGATTCCATGAGATTACATATCTGGAAGGCTAAAGTCATGTCTCAGCCTATCTACAAAGTATGCACAAGAGGGGCGGATGGAGTGGACTACCCTAGCCAATGTTCTACGCTAGCCAACACCATTGTCAGGACTTTGTCTGGTGTTATCATGAGACCATGACCATCAGTTGACCCATTGAGTCTGAGCCAAGGTAGAGCTTCATAATATGTGCATTATGGATTATATTGATGTATGTGGATGTTACTTAGATGATGGAGGGGCCACCCCTTGAGGTGGCATCTTATTGATATGCATTGTGCTTATGCTAACATGTATATATGCTTTTGCTGGATAGGATGTCCCAGAGAAGGAATGGGAGGCCAATGACACCTCCGTGTCCTTCACTTAAACACTTAACCATCACAAGTGTTCCGGGGTTAGACTGGGGGCCTAACCCAGTGATTGTATTGTTGGGGAGGGAAATTTCTCGTATCTATATGCTGGAAGTATTGTATAGGGCCGGGGAATGTCACATTGGTATTAGAGCCATGATCTCGGTAGACCGGATCATAGCATTGGCCATGGCCTACTTAGTTAGACCGAGTAAGATGTAGGTAGACTAGAATAGGACTTTGATTTTTAGAAGCCATAACTTCGTGTAGGAAGCTCGGACCCGGTAGCTTTTGGTGTGAATGCGTAGAGCTACACAAATTAGGTAAAACCCCCAAGAAGCCCCATCAGCAGATACTTCATGAGGAAGAAATCGGAGTTGTAACCAAATGTTGCACTCCTAGGCAATCGAGGTTTAAAATTGAATTCTGGAGCGTATTTCCATCGTATAAAAACAACTAAAAAAAATAAATAAAAATTTAGAATAACTTTAATGTTTTAAAACTTTCCTCTTTTACTTTTGTGTTTCTTTTGAGCTCTCCCGTCCATCATAGCCGCCGGATTTGAGTTCTGCCACCATTGGACCTGGAGCTCACCACCATCGTCGCCAGGCGTGGAGCCCTGCCACCCTAGTCATGTGACCTCGCTCTTTCGCCCGCCATAGCCAACCTTTCTTACCCACCTTGTCTTCTGCCATCATTCACTCCTTTTTGCATCCATGGCCCAAACCCGACAAACTATATCCGCCGAGAACATGACCATCGAACAACTGATGGCAGAGACAGGCCTCAAATTAGTCGAACGACCTGATACAATTGAACCCTATCTGAACCAGTTAGTTTGACGGTTCGTGTTTGGGCGAGCTCTTCCTTTTCCCATATTCCACCTTAATGTCCAGTTTCTACATAAGCTCAATGTTGTTAATGAAACCTACACCCTTGATTATCGTCAGACGGTGTCAAGAATCTATATAAGTATACATCCTCTCCTAATGAAGACACCTCTCCAGCAGAACTTGTAAGGAAGAAGGTTGAGAGGATTATGGAGATAGCAGCCGGCATCGACGCGCCGAAATTGTGAAGGACGACGCTACGACACAAGGTAGATCCTATGTGTACCTTGGAGATGGGGAATGCATATTTGAGGGAGAAACTATTACATTCCGGAGTACTTTTTTGTTGAGGCAACTCAACAGTTTTCTTTTACGGGGGGGGGGGGGGGGGGGGGGAGGGTTTTTGAGGACTACCATGAGGGCGTTCTCGCTCCCATAGAGGCAGACATGCAGGTAAACCCTGCAAGGTATATGGTCGAGTTCACCAGGAGAGTCCAAATTCGCAACATCAACACTGGGAACCCAGGGCAGTCCATGGCAGAGCCAAGGAAACCCCAGCCCCGACGGAAGCAAAAGTCTACATCGACTAAGCTGAGGAAGAACTATAAGGCTGACCTTCAGGCTATAGGCAACACTGCTCAAGCTAGATCTTCCGCTTCTCGCCATGCGCATAAGCCACCTGTGAGGAGCTCATGCCGCCTCCGGGCACACAATAAGAGTCTCCCAAAATTTTTGATCACTTTTCTTGACTAAATGAGCTCCAGAATAAGTAATTTGTTGCAGCAGGTCTTATAGAAACTTATGCATGTACCTTATAGATCAATACATCATAGAATTATCAAGCATTACCTCGAACAACCTCAAATTTTTTCACAACCCAAAAAAATTCCAGACTTAGTATTGTATCCTGTAAATTGGCATTTGACCTCATTCCTCTCCACAATTCACTCTTTAGGCTCCAAGTTGATTATCTTTCTCCCAGAAGCGCTTATCTGTTTGTGATAGTCATCTAGTACCTTGACAAAGCAACTCAAACATCCAAGTGCTAGTACATTGCCTTGCTCATACCAAAGAGGTAAAAGTTGACATAAATTACTATGTTTTTCAAAGGGAATTGAATTAGCTGCCACATTGTCTGGCATTGTCAAGATATCATTATGAATGAGTTCTATCACAACCTAGAGTCTATGACTGTTCAAGTCATTCTTTGTATAGGGCACTGGAGCCAAAACAATTAGGTTGAGAACTTATACCATGTCTACACATCATAATGGCCTTGCAAAGCAAAGTCTAACGTATGTTAGACTAGATAACCATTAAAGGCTAGATACTTATCTATCAATGTTGCCTTGCCCACATTCCTCCCTTATAGTAGGTGAACCATCTATCCAGTCATGCGACCCCCAACCTTTAGACTATAATGTAGATGAGTGTCTGCATCCGGAGTAAGAGGTGGGAGTGGACGAAGAACAGGATGCAGCAGACAGGTCCCTTGAAGACATCGAAGTTCCAATCAACGAGCAACTAGATGAGGAGGAAGGAGTCATAGGAGAGATACAACAAATGGAAGCAAAATGACAGACACCCTAGCAACAACGCCAGTATGGCAAGACATCAGTACCTTGTCCCCAATCTTCATTGGCATAGTAGCCGCTTACCTAGTTATCAACGACATTAAGAACCCTTCCAAAGTGGGCTACTGATTTGACGAACTCTTGCTCTCTTGTACCAGTAGGAAGACCTCGACATCTTCATTGACTTCAATACACAGGAGTTCAAGATAGAAAAATACAAGGCATCAGCATAAAGAGCAGAGCAGGTCAGACACAAATAGCTACCTCAATATCAAGAGCTAGGGTCAGAGAGGATAATCATCCATCAGAAAGAGAATTCATAGCAGCACAGGGGCACATAGAAATCACAGAGAAGACCATCAAGATCTTGCAACCTAGCAACTTAAGTAGACCTCAAGCAACACACAAAGTGGAGGCTCATGCTAGCATCGGGGGCAACATCAAGGAGGGCTATCTTTTGTCCAAACAAGAAGTTCCGTATCTAGGAATAGGAACCAAAGAAAGACAATTTTACTGCTTCAGCAGCTCGAGTGGATCAGCCCCAAAAGGATAGAAGACACGGAATACTCAGCAGCTACAAATCACTCAAAGGTGACCACGAAAAACTATGGTACGTTCATGAAGATGGCTATACTTCCACGCACATGGGACCCATCTTGCAGGGGAAGAAAGTCCAAACAACTAGAGTAGCACTCAAATATTACCTATCTCTTGTGGCAGAAGGTGGAATCCTTGTTGTCCATAAGGAATTCAAACCACACGGAGGGACCTCGTACTTGTTGATCGCCTTGCAAAGTTTGGTATGCATGCAGGAGTGCTTAATTGTGTCGACCAGGTGGACCTACTCAAGAGGCCAATACCTTGCAAATCTTTGATTTTTTTTACAATTGGACACCTACAACGGAAATGCCTATCAGTCATCGCAATCACAACCCCCACGATGGATGAAGTCAATTGACGTAGCATATTTCATTCAAGGGGGCACATCAAAGAACATTCTTTGCAATTTGGATTGACAAGCTCGAATCGGACATGAAGATCACCCTAATAGTAGCAGCCACTCAGCGAACCTCAGAGTCAACCAAAACGAGGAATATGCACCTAGTAAGAAGAATCAAACGAGATGGGGGATGGAGAAACCCTAAAAGATTATAAATACTTAAGTATATTCCTTTATTAATTTGAAAAGTGGAAGGTAAATTAAAGTGTATTTCCGAGGAGACAGAAGTAGACACCATTGAGAGGAAAGAGGTCATATGGGATCATGCATAATATGAAAGCACCCGTCGTCTATGACCACTACGAGGAAGAAGCCATCCTCTACGCCAAGGGTGACGAAATGTGTAGGCATTAACATCATCCTAGGCATGATAGGGTGCTGTCTCCATGGCCACAGGGGAAGAACCATCCTCTTTCTACGTCGGGAGTTAAGTCTTGCATTCATTATTTAGTTAGCATAATTTTAATTAAAAAGGGTGGTTCCCATAAAACCACTTTAATATTTCATAAGGTATGCTAGTGTGGTGTTGATCGAGCTTCTAACAAGCTCGGGCATCTAAGTTCATAGGGTCTAGTAGGATAAGCATATGGATGCTAAAGTCCATGATGGGATTGGAAGCCATTTCTGAATATTCTTCATGGAAAGAATTACCCCAAGATTGAGCTAACGGTCAAGAATTGGGAAGGAAATGCACAGGAGGATGAGTAGATGAAACTCGTTGGATTCTGTATCTTATTCTAGATTCTGCAAAAAAGGGTCACCCACTGAACAATATGTATAGCCTCTGCAGAATAAAAGCAGAATGAGACTCTAAGAATGGACCACATGTATTGCTGCTGAACATTTAGAAGATGCTGAGTTAACATGAAAATGATTAACAATCTGTATTACCAGGCCAAGTATAATACCACAACAATTGGATGAGCATTTGTTAGGTCTTCATTTGGACACATTGCGACAAATCTTGAAATAATTACGAAGCCACGGATTTCGTTTTTGTTCATTTCTACATTGAATTACAGGGAAAGTGCAACATGATTGTCCATATTTTAGGATTACCCTGCCATCCCTCACGTCATCTCTTAGCTAAATTAATTAAGGAGCTGGATCCTTTAAACCACGTTAGTTATATAATCTAAGTACATTATTGTGGGATGCAATTGTAAGCACTCCACACTAGCAGTAGTGTTCTAGGCATTAATATGTCTAAGTTCAGATAATTTAAAAGTTAATGTCTTGTTTATATATGTTGGTTGAGATATGTTAAATATTAAAGATAATGTTACTTGCGAGGATGTAATTCGCTCTAAGGATAGGTAAATGACCTTCAAGTTCCTTGTAAATAGGAATCAGTAAATTATTTTATTTTCAATATAGAAATTGTAAGTCTCTACTTGCAAGGTTGATGCATCTCTACTAAGGTGGAGAACATGAGTCACATGTCTAATTAGTATATATGTGAAGATATAGAACTCCTAGCTAAGTGGTATAGAATTAAAATAATATTAAGTGGCATATCTTGGCCTTAAAGTTTTATTGCAACCTTGAGTTTAACATAATAGTATCGGGAGCTATAGCTTTAGACCTGTATGAGTCTTAACATGCCTTGACTGTAGAAATATACCTTTTAAGGTTGATGCAGGATTCAAGATGGGAAGACCTTGATGCTGAGGACAACATCAATTCAAGGTGGAGAGAATGTGACGTTCTAATATACTATACGATATAAATACCTATATTATACTATTACGTCACAGTACATGTCAAGTAGATTGACATGTCAAGCGTAGGACATGTCAATATATTAGACAAGCATGCCACCTAGATAGCTAGCATGTTAATATAATGTAAGGGGTTATGCCATGGAGATATAAATACATTGACATGTATTTATTCCATGCAACCATTAAGAACCATTATATTATACGTAATAGTATAATATAACTCATGAGCCATTTATATTACACATGGGTGCCAATATTTTGGCAACATGTTAACATAACATGTGAGTTGCAGTTGATCCCATAAATCCTATACCATTGTATTTATGACTCATGCAACTATTATTGATATAACCCATAAAAGCCATGGTTCCCTAAGGAGGCAAGTGGACCAATCAAGTACTAACCGTAAAGCATGGGGGAAAAAGGGCAAACCCTAAAAGTCGCCTTTTGGGGCGATCGTGGGCGATCAAAGGAGCATTTGGAGCAGTGACGGGCATAATCCAGCCTTGCAGCAGCAACGAAGCTCACTGTGCCGGACGATTCCAAGATCTTCATCGGTTTGCATCGATTTCAGCGGCATGGATGGGGTCCAAGGCACTGGAGCAATCAAGGATCCGGGGAGTGTCGATTATGTTAGTCCATGCAAGCTTCACAGCTCTTCTTAGGCCGAATTAGTATCTGTTCTTAGTCCTAGGTGATCTCTAGAACCCAAGAAACCATACCAGTAACTTGGACTAACAAACGAACTCTAATCATGCTGGCCATGCTGGCAGCATGGCCGGGCGACCTTTAACTTAAGGGTGTTTGGCTTATGAGAAAATTTCACAAGCATATCACCATTAGAACTCGAGAGCCTTCACATGGTTCACAAATTTGAGAATAAACATCCATTTGCTAACAGTACTTCAAGGCACAGCCCCACAACACATTGTGTATATGGTTATTTACAGAAATTTATAATATACAAGTATGCTTAGTCCTTTCTCAGTCAGTAATATAAACAATCAGCCTTGCTTGAGTGCTGTTTATACGTTTTGATCTGGTCGTAACAAAAGCGACAATGCCAGTATCAATTTATTTGCAGTTCAACTCATCATGAAATGTATCATGAATGAGTATTCCACTTTGCATCTCCATTTGCCATTGCTTTTTCATTTTAGCTATTAGATACTTCGAGTTTGATGTTCCTGAGTTTTCAAAAAATTTAGTTATATCCTACTCTGCATGTTTGCACCATTGAAGGTGGAATTAAATTGCACCATTCCATTGATTGAATGTCATTGCAAAAGTGAGAACAAGTGGATTGCAGCAATTTGGCATCATCAGTTGCATATCATAAATGTTCCATACTGATTCCCTTATCATGTTTGGTGTCACTGTGGAAAAATACAATTACTGACGTGAATTTAAAATCTGGCAACATAGAGAACAATTGCGAATAATGTCTGCTCATAATGTCCTACCATGGTGCTTTGTAATACCATTCACCAAGGTAATGAGTTGAGACTTTATTCTGTTAATTGTCATTACCATTTTTGATAAATTTTCTATTTTCTTTTTTCAATTTTGACATCCTTGAGATAAAGAAACAATTGTAGATGCCAACTACTCAAAATAGTTCTTAATGCTAGCTACAGATAATCTGAGCTATAACAATAGCCTAGTGCTTGCCAATGTTGGCAGGTCTGAGAATAATGGTTCCTGACTCATTGCTTTCTTCTTGCTAGGAGTTCCGTCAGTGTATATGTTTTCCCATGCAGACTACTGTAGTGTGCACTATCAAGCAATCAGAATATGCAAAAATAGGTTCCTCATGAATCTTTGTGACAAAAGTGAGTATCTAGTTTCATTTTTACAGTAGGATTATCTGAAGTTTCTTTATTAACAAAAATGCCCATTTCTTCAAAGGGTGTTCTGAACATCTGATGCATGGCCAAGCAAGAATACAAGCCTGAGAATGAACTAGCACTATATTTGTGGGCTTGCTATTGCTAGAAAGCAACCACCTGAAACTGGTAGATAGATTGAATGGAAACTTGTATTGTTGGGATAGAAGGCGACAACTTCCTTCACCTAGGGCCTTCAAAAACAACAGCTTGGACTAACGTACGATGGCTTTTATGCGACGTTGTTCAAGACTATTAAGGAATCAAAGGACAGAGAAATAGATAAGCAACAATTAGCGTTGGAGTTGCTTTCATTGATAAGTATGTCGTTGTCCAGTAATTGGCATTTTTGGAAATGTAGATGATAAAGAAATTGGCCAGACACCTTTAAGTTAAAGTCTATAAGGTGAATTACATTATTTGGCGGATAATTTATTTTGCTTGTTTAACTGCCGTATAAAAATTACTCTATATAAAATTTCGTTATTTATATATTCTCCTTATTGAGCTGTGTAAAAATTGCTCTATATAAAATTTCATTTTTTTATATATTCTCCTTGTCGAGCATTTGTATCTAGAAACACTCACACTAATATGTAAATTATACATTGTTCGGTGTAAACTCCAGTAACAATAATTGGCCCAGTGGCTCACACTCATCATGTGCTCTTCAGCCAGCTTCCTTAGTGAAGAAGTTACACCTTTTTTAATAGATCATGTTTAATGCCATTACATCTTCCCTCCCTTTGGTGGTGCTACCATGCTTATACCAAGATTTGTGGTACTGCATTCATGATATTTCAATACCTTGTCATTGGGATTTTCCCCCCCATGGATAAACATATATTCAATAAAACATTCTCGAAATTGGGTCACCCTTATTTCCTGTAGCTTATTATCTTGTTGACATGTGGCATTTGCCAACATTCCGAAATGGAAGTTGGCTAATCCTATTCCGGGTTACCACTTCAACCGGTTGCCATTTTCAATTGTTATTTTTTAATTGTTATTTTTTAACACTCAATGCCGATGTTGACTAACAGATGTAGTGGATGTAGACTAACAGAGGCGATGCCGTAACAGAGCCGATGCCGATGCCGGATGTAGAAACAGGGCATGGAAACATCCTTTGCCTGGGTTGTGTGGAAACAAAAGGATGAGTCCAGGCCGTTTCTTAGCCTCTGCCTATGTCTAGAAACAGAGCAAGCAAGAACCCGAAGAAAGCAAGAAACGAAGAACAGAGCTAGAAACAAAGAAAGCAAGAAATGAAGAAAGCAAGAAACGAAGAAAGCAAGAAAACAACCCGCTCTGCTCTGCAAGAAACGAAGAAAGCAAGAAACGCTCTGCAAGAAACGAAGAAAGCAAGAACTCGCTCTGCAAGAAATGAAGAAAGCAAGAAAACAACCCGCTCCGCGAAGATCTAGCTGCTCTACTACTTGTTCTTCAGCAGCTCTGCAGCAAGGCCTTGCGCCTAAGGCCTAAACAAGAACGAGCGGCTAATCAAGGCCGGAAACGGCCTCGGAGGCCTCCGCCATAGCCAAATTTTTCATGCTCCCCCATTTCGAGAATGTGGGGTCTTGGCCACCTGGTCCCCCATTTCGGTGGTCGCGGGGCCGGGATGGGG
>JAANSK020259474.1:0-12507 GCA_011763485.2 Isoetes engelmannii | reverse complement strand
TCTCTCATAAAAAATCAATGGCTAAGAAAAGGGTGCACTCTAGAAATACTATTTAGTACGTCCATTCGAATACACCACAAAATCATAGTCAAAACCTTATTGAAAAGCGTACAAAAACGCAAAAGGAACCCCATGTTATTATACTAGATATTCGAATATATTGTTAAGCATTATCTGCCTTGGGATTCATATAGAGTGCACATACATAGTAAGGAATTGACTCCTCATAGTGAGCTTAAAAAAAACTCAAGGGTAAGTAATAGGCATATTTCCTGGCAATTAATGGCCATGTTGATTTTGGACAACAGTACATGGTTGGCATAACCGATACCTATATTCGTCCAAGCTTGAACATAGTTAGGTTTCAAATTTCTGTTGGTTTAGAAGAAGAGCAGTTGTAACAAAGCAACAACTAGAACTACTAAACCTATTGATAGCCATATATTGCATCTGTACTTTATGCGTTGTTTGCTATGTAGCTCCTAATTTGTTCCATAGTGAATCTCAACAATAAACCAATCAAAGTTTTGACAATCTATGCCATTGCATTATCAATGTCAACAATGTTGCTCTCTCTTCCCCTAATAGAACATGGCTTTCAATAGAGGTTGCAGACGGCCAAGTATCTTCCACAAAGTATACTAGTCATGCTTGAATATTATTGATTAACCATGCCATACCATTGGTATGACTGACACCAAGAGCTAGTAAAAACCTTTAAATTTATTGGATTTGCATCCCTTGCATGCACCATTGATGCAATAGCCCGCAACAAAAGTTAGCTACGATAAGATTTAAGATCATACGTGTTAGTGTATTTGAGACACAGAGAACCGTCATATGTCATAAAGGAACCGTCGTATGTCCTAAATGCACATACTCGAAATACGGCTGAAGAGTGCAAATCATACAATCCTACTATCAAACCATCGCATAACTTGTCTTTTGTGCTGAGTACGATTGTATGCTTGTGACCGAGTAGTTGGTGTATGGCGGTCCATATGCCAGTGGATGGTTGTGAGTTACTGACCTGCGTGACAGTGATTGGTTGTGCCTAGTATTGTGGGTTGTGAGAGGTCCTCATGCCTAGTGATGTTGATTGTTAGAGGCCCTTGCGCCTAGTGCTGCTGGTTATGAGAGGCCCTTGTACCTAGTATAGTTGGTTGTGGGATTATGGTCTTCGAATTGGAGATTGACAGCCCCGTGCCAGGCATTTGGTTATGTGGTTTTAATACCTATTCTGATTGCATGTGCAGGTTGATAGTTCACGAGTTTCTGGTATTTCTTCGTGAGTTGTGATCGCAGGCTTGCTCTGTCAGATTTCTTGTAGGAGAACCAAAAGTAGTTGGGAGACATTTACAAAAGACAGAGAATGAGGATTATCAGCTTCTTTCAAGCCTCGTTGTACTCAATTGTGATTAGAACCTGATCTTTGATAAGTGTTTCTATTATCGTCAAGGTTTTTCCTCAAAAACCTGAAAGGGCGAGGTGTTTTTAATCCGACTATAATGGTTACACTTTCAAAGCATTTGATGTACTCTCTTGCTTATTAGAGATGGTTTGATGTACTCTGTTGTTATTTAGTGGAGATGTCCAGATGGGCTCATTTGATGTACACTATTGTTGTTTAGTGGAGATGCCCAGATGGGGCTTTTCTTTCAGCTCTCTCTCCACATAATTCGTGGCGCTCCTAAAACCCTAGGCACTCCTGAAGTCGATCACGCGTTTTTGCTCATAACTGGAGATCTCGAACTCCGTTTCAACTAAAATTTATTGCACTAGAAAGCTCTCTCATATATCTTTTTGTTGGTATATCATTTGCATCATTTGCATGTGTTTGAATATGTTTTTGACTGCAAATCAGCAGATTTTCGGCCTGCATCTTCACTTCCAGGTCAGTGTTACAATTTTGTTCATCACTAGTTTTTTGTAGCTCTGTTTTTCATGAAATTGCGCCGTTAGAGAGTTTTCCCAGATCCCCTTGCAAGGGGATTTGATTTTCTTGTGATTGGCCAAGATTTCTGAGCAAAAACAGCAGACTTCCAGCCTGGGTTTTGGGTTCTCAGTTCTCTTAGTTATGGAGCGCTGCATATTTTTCTTCATAACTATTGGTTTACAGCTCTGTTTTGCTTGAAATTTATATCGTTGGAAAGCTTGTTTGGTGATATCCGATAATATAAGAATTGTATATGTTTGGGCAAGATTTTTGAGCAAAAACAGCAGATTTTCAGCCTCGTTTTAGGGTTTTTAATTTCTTTCTTATTCAGCAGTGTATACTTCTCTTCATAGCTCTTGAGATACATCTCTGTTTTGGATGAAATTGGTACCATTGGAAAGCATGTTCTGTATAATTTCATGAGCATATAACTTTCACTTGTTTGGCCAAGATTTGAATGGGAAAATAGCAAAATCACAATCTGATTTTGAAGGCCTAGGAGCTCTACTGTTCTAGGCAAGTTTAAGAGGGTTTACTGCCTTCCAATCACTTGGGATTCAGGCATTTGCATGATGGAGGCTTTAAGCTACTGTTATAAGCAAGTTTAAGAGAGTTTACTGCCTTCCAATCACTTGGGATTCATGCATTTGCATGGTGGCTTTGAGACAACATGGGTGTCTGTAAGGTGACGAAGACTGCTGCAGGCTTCCAGGCAGGTGTCTGTAAAGAAATAGATGATGTGCTTGATTATGGCACTTGGAGACATTCAGACATGCGTCTGTAAGGTGACCAAGGTTGCACGAGATTGCCTTTTGCAATGACTCGAAAGATCAAGGATTTGGCAAGGAAGGCACATCAAACGGATCCAGTCATGCATCTCAATCCTATCTTCAATGCAGCAGATGCGCTCGCAGCAGAGACCATGGGCGACCCGCCTTTTAGCACCACAAAGAGAACAATTTCGAGCAGCGCCAAGCATGCATGAACTCATGGTTAAGCTGGATCACCACCAACCAGGAGGTTATGGATCGGTTACTGTCAGCATATTGGACTCTGCTTATGGATGTGTGGAATAAGTTCATTATCAGTGGTACCTCAATCCATGTAGAGGGACAGGTCCTGTATCAGATGATCGTCATGTTTTACACTACGATTTTAAGGGGATTTAATTCACAGCCACCATCAGCAGCTGCTGAAAAAATCAGTAATAGAGTGGACACGATGGTGCAAACGGATGACCTACAATCCCTCACATGGCCAGTGGCAGAAGCGCAGGCGGTTTTGATACACCAACGCAGGAGGTGGACCAGGACCCTTTGCAGGGACCAGCCCCGGGTGACCCAGGGCAAGACAGGAGTCTGAATATGAGGTTGGTTGGGATACCAGAGGGAGCTACTAGCTTGGACATGGATGTAGCCACACAATTCTTCACGGATACCATGCAAATCCAAAAACCAGATATTGTTACGGCTCAGAGAGTGGGAACACGGAGACCAGACTGTCCCCGCCATATCTTTGTGCAACTCTGTACATTACAGGACTAGTTATATGTTCTCCAACATGGCACCTGTGCATGTAACGTCTCATAACCCAGTTGGGTTCCCGTGGACGTAAAAAAAACTCTCCTCCTCCTCCTCCCCCTCCTCTTCTTCTAGTTATTTGCTGGTTTTGAAAGTTAAATTTATCTTCGTATCACGACAATAAGATGTCTATATAAAAGTAAAACGATTCAAGTTCATCCTCCAAAAAATCATGTTATGAATGGTTATCATGATATGCGATCATCCCAAAAACAAACATGTAAAAAAAGCATAGTGTTTATTCTCAAGAAATCAAGAAAGGTTTGTATACCTAAGACTATTACTGGTCCACATTCATTTTAAAATCAAGAACTCCCTCATGTTAACGCAAACACCCCAACATTTGGTCCATAGTTGAAAACAACAGTAAAAAAAACACCAGTTGGTTTTTCGAATATTATTAAAAATGTTATGCGTAGTTATATAGAGGTGTGGTTTTTAAGGATATGCTATAGTTTTTCTTAAGAAGCTGTAGTTTTTTTTTTGAAGAATATGTGCTTTCTTAAGGAGGTGTAGTTTCTTTTTTAAGGATGTGTTGTTTTCTAAGGAGGTATTGTTTTTTGAATCGATGTTTTTTTAAGGTGTTGTTTTTTAATGTAGTGTTTTTTTTTTTTTTTTTTTTTTTTTAGGTGTGGTTTCTCATGGTTTTCTAAGAATTTATGTATGACCATATTGTCAACATGTCATTGCAGCCACAAAATGATAGCATAGAAGAGCTATATGCATGCTTGACACACTATGCTAACATTTGACTTCATACATGTGTGTGTGAGAGCTTCTAGAGCATGAAACTTGAACACATCCATCAGTTGGCAACTTGTAGAAGACACATTGATATGAAGAACCAAAGATGGCCATTGGTTTGGCATCATATAGCCATTGGTTTGGCATCATATAGCCATTTCTTGAAGGGCACTTGATTATCTAAGCATCCCTCAACACTTGAAGTCAAAGGTTAAAAGACCCCTTGAAATTCAAAGGTACTTTGCATTATTAAAGCTTTTGGCATGATGTTACTTCTTAAGCTATTTCCCAACTAACCATCACTCCACCCAAAAAAAAATCAGCTCTTACACCTCATTTTCTCTCCTTTCATACACCATTGCCATTTGCCAATATCAAAGTTAGTAAAACCATTTTTCCTAGTCAAAAGTACACAACTCATCCATCACATATGAAAAATTACTAAAATTTTGTCCAATTTGGCCATTTCTAAGATCCAAAACCATCTTTTCTCTTCAAAACATTAAGATAGAGGGAGAAAGAAAGTACACATTTGACATGACATTTCTAGGAAAAGCAAAAGGTTGGCCTAAAAATCTCAAAGGCGCTATTGTGCATACATTTCAAGCGACTGCCTCACTATAGGGGAGAGTCAAGGCCCCAGAAAGATTGCCAAGACGCCTTTCCTAGCAGCGCACCTCCAGGGGACCGTATGCTAATGCCTCCCTCCCCCCTCTCTTGGAGCTTGATTTCCATGTCCGACCGTTGAATCCTCTATTCAAGGACCCTGCTTCGAGCAGGTTCAAATAAATCTAAGATCGGTCCAGGAGAACTTATCGAACAGTGAAGCGTCCTATGACGACCATGCAGAAACCCAAGTGTTTCGTCATTCGGAAAGTATAGATGCTCTAAAATGGTGATTCGACGTCGCCATATCGTCCAGAATGGCAAAACTACTCTAGGAACCAAGTTACACGGTCAGTTTTGCCAAAGAAAGAAATATGAACACCCTACATGGCAGTATTCCATAGCCACCTCCTTGGCCAATTGACCATGAGTCATTGGACATGAGATAGTTTGGTGCTTTTTGAAGAAGGGGTGGTCTCATGCCCATGAAACTTGGTCCCCAAGGTAATGTCGACGTTATGAGTACATTTGAAGAGCCAATTCACAGTTTCGGAGTGCGAGAGTTGCCCGTCCGTCAGGAAATTAATTACTAATTGCGTATTTCTTATTAGCCATAATGGCTTTAGCTAAACTTGTCAGAAATTAATCCCAAAACTTTATATGATTTAGTTGTAGATTTCCTCTCTTAGTGTTTAGCTAAACTAACCCAAAATTCATTCCAAAAATTTCTATGGTGTGGGCACAAAAAACCTAAGCTAAAATTCTTATATTTTTTCTCAATTGTTTCATTTACTTTAATCATTTTCTTTGTGGAAACATGCTAAAAAATTGCGTCTGGCTAAGTCTAGGCCAAAAAGTATTCCTTGGATGGTAGGAAATAACTTATTAATCTACTATATTTGGGTTGCCTGAAGGGCAAACCTTGGCTTTGGTATTGGGTTCAACACACCTTTTATCCCCATCCATCCATTTCACAATCGGACGGTTTATCACTTTAGTGAAAAAGCATCTTGTTGATAGGAGAACCAGTATGAAAAACAATGCCTTGGGTTTTGTAAATGGTGGATAAAACCAAAGTCTCAGCCAAAGAAAGCAGAAATAAAAATATTGCACAAGTGCCTCTGCAAAATAACAAAGCTTTCTCTATCTGTTGTCAAACTTGTATTGGGTTGGCAACAAAAACTCTACATAGTGCATCCAGTCTCAAATTGCTTGTCATTGGATGAGCTTGTAGATGATTGTGAAGGTAACCAAGGTTGCATATTTATCGACAGAAGTTTTTTCTGCTGCTTTAAGTGTGATGCTGTTGAAGCAATGGCTTAATTCATAGGCGAAGTGATAGTATGGTTGAATCATATGTGCAAAGGTATGACGTATCATACTTACCAATGCTTTTGCATTTAGCTTGCCTTTTTGAACCTCTAGATAATTACTGATCAAAACATTTTTTCATAAGCCTAATAAATTGGGACTATATGCAATGTTAAATGAACATCCTGCATTGAAGTTCGATGTTGAATGAACATTCTGCATTGAAATTCGGTTACATTTAAGTAAAAGTCAATGTCAAATTTAAAAGTATATTTTAGAGTCGACAAGAACATGACAAGTAAAGGTGTGTTATTTTATAGTTGACTACTTCAATATGAAAAATAAAATATAAATTGGGGGGTTTAATGAATGGAATAACTTTGTTCATAAGCAAGAAAATGCTTATGTTATTACACATATAGAAGCTTATTGCACCATGGACATTTGGATTCATCAACTTTAACGGGATCTCAATAGTCTTATCTCTTGCTTTCCGTTTTTGCTCAATAACCTATTCAGTCTTTCATTGATGTGGTTTCATGCACCATTCACATGGTTCTCTTCTCCATCGACATTTCTACAAGGCTGGTATATCAAAAGATGGCAAACCCGCGAGCATGCACTACTTTCCTTTACCATGTGTGTTAAGCAGATGATCTGCTGTTGCAACAAGGTATTTAACTGTTTTCTAAAAAATTGGTAGTGATGTGTGCATATGCTGCCTGGTCTATTTTGACTTACCGATTCATAATAGTTTTCTGCATGTTGCCTGATCTGTTTAATTCATGATTCATTCTTTTGACACTTGTGTTCTGCATTTGTTCGTTGATTGTGCTTTTGTGTTATTTAGGTGTTTTTCCTATCCTACCCTTTCCCCAACCCTGCATTTTTGCTAGTTTTATTGTATTTGCCTTCAAAAATATCCTTGAGCCTTCACCTTTCTCCTCCTTCATGTCTTTCACTTCATCGTGTAAATCTTCTTCATCGGTTGAAATTGAGCCTCTATGCATAGCTTTTGTAACATTTGCACGAGTGCCCATGTATTCGTCAATTAAATCATACCAAGGTCCTGCACGACGATCATTGCCAGACACAGAATTCCATGCCTTCTAATTTGTAAATTCATGTATGCTCACAAGTAATGGTAAACAATTCAAATACTAAACAAAACATCTAGTAAATAAACAAATCAAATATCAATGAAGTTTTTCACAAATTGAACATGAACAAATAAAAGTTATTTCTTACCTTGAATAAACTGCTCCATCGCTTACGACAAGCTTCGTGATCCTTGTTAAAGTCAGGATGTTGAGCAACTATCTTTACCAACATAGACCTCCACAAAATAACACCTTGTTTGGGAGGTTTGGAAAATTTTTCTTACATGGATGTGGATAAGCTATATAGTGCATTTGTCTTCACATCTCATGTTTGTGGATTTCTCTGTTGAATTTCCTGTGAGGTCTGCCACGTTTTCTTTTTGGATTTGGAGCAGGGGCTTTGGCAACAAGAAGGGGCTTTAAGGACATCAGTAGTAGCAAACTGAGTTGAGAGATGGCAAGATTGAATGGGGAGATGAACATTATTCATGGGTGTAGAAGAAACTCCAGCAAATGAAGATGTCGAATGTGGCATCATCCAATAGTGGGCAGGGAAACTGTGAGTAGTATTGAATCCATGAATTGTTGAAGGATTACAAAATTTTTATTTTTATTTTTCGGAAGTAAGCTAGATGGCTACATGTAGCCAAACTTTAGGGATCCCTTCTTAATTATGGCACGCGTCTCACAGACTTGGCCAATAGGAGATTTTCAGGCCCACTTATGTTATCAACCAAAAGGTCCACCTGTGGGTGAGGCTTTGCCAACTCTCGTTGGTGGGCTTCCACTTTTACTTCTTCGAGATTTTCAGGCCCACTTATGTTATCAACCAAAAGGTCCACCTGTGGGTGAGGCTTTGCCAACTCTCGTTGGTGGGCTTCCACTTTTACTTCTTCGAGAAACTGCATGTATGTAGCCCATCCCTCTTCTTCTTCATTTTCCTCGAGCTATATATGACAAGCCTGAAGGTTTTTGTGCAGCACCAACACTTGCACTTGGCACTTGGCACTCGGCACTTGCACTTGCACTTGCACTTGGCACTTGGCACTTGCAATTTCATGGCACTGGCACTTGCAGGTGCAAGAGAAAGTTGTGCTTCAAGAAGCCATGGTAAGTGGCCATGGTCTTACACCTGTCTTATACCCAAACCCCACCCTAAAGTTTAGGTTATGCATGTGGGATAATTTATTATTAATCTATCTATTTATGTTCCTTTTTGCATATGTTGCTACTCAAATTTGGCATACAACGCTTCAACAAGATCTATTTCTCCTATAGATTTAGAACATTAGAGGATCTTGACACTATCCAAGGAGAGGCACCATACCTTATTTATAAATGTAGATGGACATAGGGATTGCTAAAATACAAACATGGATGGTATAGCAAAATATGGTCATTTTGAAAATGACCATATTTTCCGGCAACCCAAAAATGCAACTAATGCATCCCATTTGCAATGCAAAGGTAACGTCATTCTCAAACATTGTCATGGCCAGGAATTTGCCAAACATTTTCATGGCCAGAAAATTTGGCTCGTCCTACAAGCATAATCAAATTGTTGCTGTTTGGATAGAGATGGGGTGTATAGAGATTTTCTGCGCAAAATAGAAAGTCCGACTCCGAAGGCTGCTTGCAGGTAAACGGAACGAACCCTCCTTGTTCAATCAGAGGCCCTTTGACAAGTATCAACCAAAAACTGATGTAAACAGGTATATATTATTATACAAGCTTCTTGCACATGTTTCATTCTTATTCCGTCTTAATTCCTCTTTCGTGCTGTTGTACATCGATGAAACTTAGCAGAAGGAAAATTTTATGTCCAGTGAAGCACATAATCAAAGAAAACAATCATGAGGATGGCTACAGGATAAAGGACCAGGGCAACAAGGCCTATCCAAACAGGAAAATTTCTTCTTGCGCCGCCAATTGCTCCCATCACTATGGCCACTACTGCAATGGTTGTCACCTCAGATGAGAAGTCCCACACCAAGCCTCTAGCCACTACCACTGCTAGAAATATTCCAAGACACAGAGTGTTGTTCATTGTGACTCCGCCATATATCTGTAAAACACCACTTATTAGAACATGAATGACACTTAACATTGTGCCTCACAATAGGTGTTCAGGATTGGAACCTGAGAGTATGTCATTGATATGTTCCTTTTCCTTTTCGTTGCTGCAAACAATATAGAGGAGATCGCTTCACTAGAATTGGTAGCCAGTGGAGTGGCGATAAAAGCTACAAAGAAGGTTGGAATCTTGCTTGCAGTTGAAAAGTTGGTGATAGTGTCCACCAGAGGATCTGAGAACAGTCCAGCAATTATAGCTCCACATAAAATGAACATAACTGCCTTTAGTATAACCATCTGTTTACTGGGTGCCTTTTCTGATCCGTCTTCATCGTCATCTTCATCTTCCTCCTCTTCATGCCCTCCTCCATTTAACCTCTCTCTTAGACCCTCTTCTGCTCGCTGCAAAATGATTTAAGTTAGTTTCTTACTGTCCATTTCAAGTGTTTATCTTCATCTTTTGGGAAGGAAAAGAAAATGCATGCCAACCTGTGATTCTTCATCTAAGAAATTGGTTATCTGCCCATCAGACGGACGTTTTTTTGCTTTGGCAATAACGATTTCCACGAACTTTGACATGCCCTTAACAAACTCCTCTTCTGTAATGCGCCCATCCCGGATATCACTATCGAAATAATGCATCCAATTTTTGGCTTGCTCATCTATAGATAGGTGCTTCTTATAATTTGAGATAACCCCTATGCCAATTATAAAGGCTTTCAGTTCCTTTTCTGAAAGTGTTCCATTCTTATCTTCATCAAAGGCAGGAAAGATTCTGGAAGCACACATATTATACTTCATATAAGACAATTTGCGTAGGGATAATTGATGCAAAAAATCTACTTACTTCCTGAATGTTTCCTCATTTGGAGTTCCATCTGGCTTGACTAGGTTCCCATGTCTAGAAACATGTCTCAAAAGGCTAGTTCTCCAAAGGTGCTCCTTTGCCATATACAACCTCCGTTCTTGAATCCAAGGAAAAGCCACCTGCCAAGATTGCAATTGACGGGCCATTATAATGTAGGAATAAAAAATTTGAAAATGTATGGAAAAAACAACTTAATTTTCATGCATCAAAGCAGAAGTAAGAATTTACCTGATAAATGCAGTAACTGATGAGCCCAAGTATTGCGAGGGCACAACTTATGATAGCAAATAGACGTCCAAGATGAGGCTTATTCAAAGCATGTGGCACTTGTGCAAGTATGTAAGGTATGACAGTGATAATCATAATCCAAGCTGCTATACTTGTTTGAGAATCTGTTGTAATTCCAGTATCTGCGAAAGGTTGAAGTTAGTTGATTTATATTCTTTTCATAAAGCTTTGAAAGATAACTTTCGCATAAAAGTGCATACTGAAGATGTCAAAGTAACGTGTGAGCGTGCGATTCTTTGCTTGGCCATTTTCCTGAAAATCGCAACGACCAACCAGTAGGGAACTACCCCAGAGAGCTGTAAGCAGCATCACATTTGATCCAGCAAGGAGACCCATTCCAACCAGCACTTGGGATTGTGCATTCTCTGCACTTGCTGCCATTCCAGATACTGCATGCCACAAGTTGCTTCAGAAGTCTGTTTAAGGACTAACAGGATTCCAAACATTGACATTTCAAAACTTTTCAAGAATTAAGAAAAGTGAATGAAAAGTACAAGAAAACCAAGGAGATACTAAATAATCAGTAAATGCCCAGCATTACATCACATGATTTCAGAAGTCTTAACCATTCCAAATATGGTCCTTTGAACTTTATAGCAAGTCTAGTAAATTATTAGAACATGATCAAGAGCTCAAATGAAGTATGAAAGGACATAAAGTTCTACTTCTAATACAGAATGGTTACCTAGTATCAGCAGTGCATCAGGTAGGCAACCAAGAACAGGAAGAACTAAGCCCCCAATAATCCCAGGGTTTAAGACAACTAAGAGCATTTCACTGCCTTCTGATAACAGCTGAGCAGCTTTAAACATGACGAATCCATAGACCACCATAAGGAACAAGTTACCCAAAATACCATCGGAACACGGTAAAAACCCATAGTTTTCTTCGCATTGTTGACTCTCTTCATTTGCCAGATCGGGCACAATGAGTTGAACGTAAGGCTGAGAAAACAGCCCATCAGATCTAGATCTGCTAATGGCTGCATCTGTAGCTATATTTTGTGGAGATTTTGCAGAAATGGGCTGCATCAATATCAAAATACTTATAGCAATAAAGCAGATGCAGGTTCTGGGGGGCCATTCTGGGATAGCCATGGAAAATGAGCTGCAGATCCGGTGGGCTTATGAGTAGGGAACAAGATCTGCAATTTTTGGAGATGAAGCAGAGCTATGAAGGACGACTATCCAGTTCTGCCATCACTCCAAGTGGAAGCAGGAGCAGCACGATGCTTTCTTTTTTCTTTTCTTTTTGTCCCGGCTTATAATGGACAGATGCCAAGGTACAGACGATAAGTACCACCATGTGGACCTAAATATTCACAAGAAAAGTCCAAAGGTTATCCTCTATAAAGTTGGTAATTAATCTTGCATTGAACCAACTTCTTTCATTGTACACAATATCACAATGTGGTCAAGATTTCTTTGTGGTGGTGCATTTTTGTGTTGCCACATCTCATGCTCCAATATTAGGGAATTACAATCGGTTGTAGCAATTCTGGTTTGTAGGTTGAAGCGGCCATCTACAGCTATGAAATACGTGGCATCTGGTAGATCATGTGCAGCTGACTCAGGTAAAATCTTTCCCCGATTGTGATATTGTTAGGGTAAGCTAAATTGTCTTTGATTTCCAGTAAGCAGCTCCTAGTTAATGCTGATCGCAAAAGAACTAGGAACCACGTCCCAATTAGCTTACCCTATAACATTTCTCTTATTATGAATCCATTACGGGGGAATTTGTGTCAACTTGAAATGGGTGTGAAAACCATCTCCAAAAGGTTCTTAAACCATGATGCTTGCCCTCGTATTGAACAAAATAGTTTTATTTCAAGTGTCTCAATGAGGTTCAAATTTTGAGATTCACCTTGCCAGCATCGAGTTAAACGCGTGTTTTACTAGTAGTTAATATTCAAATAAGGCCTCATTGTGACGTTCCAGGTATTTATACGGGTATAAATACATGCCACGTCACCTTGTATTGGTGTCACCAAGGGTGTCACTA
>JAANSK020259463.1:0-12508 GCA_011763485.2 Isoetes engelmannii | reverse complement strand
ATTCATCCACTTCTTGTAGTTCTCCATTTTTGGTTTAGTCTCCTTCCATAATTTCTGTTTCACTTTATCCAAAACATGTATTCTTGCTTGCAATGCTTCTGGAGGAATATCTTCAACTGCAATGTTCCATTTTTTTAACCATTTAAGAAAATCAGCATACCACCCCTTATTTTCGCTGTGTTTCATGGCAATATGTGGCAGAGCTTCTTCATCCAAAACCCGTATCTTCCACACATACATAACTGTCTGGCATATGAGAGGGAGAGGGAGAGGGAGAGGGAGGGGTGTCAATAGCTCTGAACCCATTGAGGATCCATCTCTGGAAGATGCTGCTGGAGGGATAGTTACGTATGTGAACAAGGAAAGAGGTGGAAGGCAAGGACGGGGAAGTTGAAGGAAAACTCGTAGCTTGCTAGAAGAGCATGTAGGGCAAGACATTGTTGGTGGAGCTAGGGAGGAAATAGTGGATGTCCCTTCAGTATTGGATGTATCTGCAACTATTGTGTTCGGAGGAGCAGATGTCCCTGTATCTCTTTACAAAAGGATAGTGGAGTTTATGAAATTGAATTGCAAAGCAGGTGTTGTTGCATTGGAGAGAGGGTCCTTCTTGGACCATTTACATGTGCATGCAGTTTTTAGGATGGATGGAAAGACCCCTGCCAGTATTAATGTGCGCATTAGAAATTGCCTTGGCTGGAACCAGAAGAGGCCTGCAGGAGCAATCATCCTTTGCAAGGCGCTAACTGAAAGCAGGTTGCACTGCTTCGAAGGAATAGTTGGGTATTGCCTTAAAAACCTTGGCTTCATTTTAAGGTCCATCTGCACAACATGACAGCAGATCAGGTGAAAATTGGGAAGGAGTTGTACGCCATGTATGGGGCGGGTGATTTGAAGCACCTGATCATTCTGGATAACAGGAACATTATGCAGAGCATTTTACTACCTCTGTTACCATGCCGGGAGGTTTAGAACTACATCATTCATACACACTGTAAAGTGCATGCTCCAAACTGCTAAATTCCGCTTAGCGAGTTCTTGGGTTCTGCCCAATAACTCGGCGTACGTCTCACTTGAACACGTGCAGGCAGCGTGGTGCATAATGCTGGCGCCTGAGCACTGTGCTTACAAAGACGTGCGAATGGCTCTATTTGGCAGTCAGCCGAGAATTGTACCGATGTAGAAAATTAGAAAGAGAAGAAAGTGAATGTGGGATAATGTGGACAGCTCTGAGGATAGGGAGGAGAGCGCTGGTGGTGGGAGCAGCGCCGATGATTTTATATTTGCGGATAACGGTGTGCGCCCTCCATCTCCAGATATCCCTTTTCCTAAACTGACATTGCTTCATGTTTCTTGCAGGTGTGAATGGTGCTAGCAGTGTAAACAATGTGAATAATGGAGAGCGTGAGGTGATCGTGATCAGTGACAGTTCAACAGATTCAACGTCGGAGATCCAATCCAGTGTTGAGTGTGGAAGGAGAGAAGAAAGAAATGACATAGCTGGTTTGTTGCAAGAAGCAGAGGATTCCGTCAGGGATATCTATGAGGATGTACAGCAATTATGTTTGGCTCTTGCAGAGATGCTTGAGCGTATTCAAGGAGGGATAGATTTCTTGGAGGAGCGAGGTATGTTGGAGGCTAATGTGCTGCACCCGCATCTGAACTTTTGTAGAGGGCTGTTACTCAGGGAACTCCGCGAACTTGAAATTCTGAGGCGCTGGCATGATCCTGGCATGCCTCATCCGAAGCGCAAGAACATAGCTGACTAAATTCCCTTTGTACTATGTGATGGTAGTTTCTATCTACCGTTCTGTATATGCAGATGTTTGTGTCTTGTGTCTTCATAGGGGGAGCCAGTACTGTGTTTGTTATGTATATGCGAATGTTTTTCTTTTGTACGTTCATAATGGAGGCCGCTACTGTAACGGCTGTGTTACAAGTTGATGTAAAGGTGCTTGACACCGTGTATGTAATATACGTCTAATATGTGTCGTCCAATATTATGCCTGTGATTGTTGCTGGGTTGTTTCATAGTGTGTATGATTTCAATTGGTACCTTAAAAGTGGCGAATTCTGATGTTTCCAAAAAAATCGTAGCCATTGATCTAGTATCAAATGATGGATATCCTATAAATCGATGGTTGGAATAAAATTGGGCAAACAAGCACCATAAATATATGAAACTTATAAATAGATCTGTTGGCTTTCCAATTAAAAATCCAACACGAGGGATAAACATTCCTTATTGAGTTTCGTATTGGGTTTGCATGGTTTAAGGTAAGATTGTGGCTCTGTATTGTATAAGAAAGCGTATGTTTCTGTGAGTTTGAGGAGCTTACTGGCGTTTGGAGGCGTTTACTAATTTTGGTTGCTCTTGATGGGTTTTTTCCCTGCGATGTTAAATTGGAAACCCACGGGCAGATAACACGATTGCCTCTGCCTGATCTTCACATGCCGATTTGGTCGGGCTGTGCTTCCTTCCAAGCGAGGATATTGTGGATTCTGGAGAGCAAGGAGATTGCGGCTTCTATGTGGCATCTGCTTATGGGCCTGGAGTTTTGATCCCTCCAGCTGTGTTGCAGTAGATGTAGGTTTCCAGGCTTGGTTCCTTGGGCGTCCAATTTGCCTTCGAAGAGCCAACAGATCTGGCATTGCATAGTCCAGTGAGGACTGGATGCAGTTTTGACTAGCCAGGGCTATAGAATTTGATGAAGCTATGGCAGATGCCATACCTATTTTCCATTCCGAGCAAGCCAGAACTGCTGCAGAAGAAGGGATGTTCGAAGAAGCTATAGCAATGATGTCTTCTGTTGTTTTCTTTGGTTTTTAGCCAAAATGCAGGGGATTTTTGCCCGCTGGTGTTCTGGCGAAATGTAGGGGAGACACAGGGTGCCCTGTGTCCTGCTGGAAAGAGCTGGAGATACTGTTTTTTCCCTCTATTTTTTATTCAATGGTTCTATTTGCACCATAGAATCACGTTCTTTGATTTTGACTGTAAATGTTAATGGCCGTGGATATCGCACGACACCGAGAATATCCAGAAAATCAATACAAGAACATAAGCAAGACCAGGAAAGGAGCAAGAGCATGAACAAGAGCAAGAGCTAGGCGCAAGAGAAGCTCATAACTAGCGTTGAAGCAGAATGGTTTTGTCATCCTCGAATGTCCCTATATATAGTGTCATAATGCATGAACTCCAGTAGTGCATGGCCGCCACCTAGCATAGGTGAATGTGCGCCACTTGGTGGGCATGCAGCATGCCACTTAGCATAGGTGCATGAATGGCACTTGGCGTACATAGAGAAGACATTTGGCATAACTTTATGAACATGGCAATATTGCACTTGGAAAGAGTCGATTACTTGCAACCAAAAGATCATGGACTCGAAACCCATCTTCAACATAATCTCTTTTGCATATGTGTGACGACCATTTTCGTATTATACTTGTATGGTCGTCACACTATCCCCCTCCAAATGATGCTGGCCTCCCCTCCCTGATGATTGTGAGGCTTACCCCCAAGATCAAACATCCAAGTATCATTAGCATAGGTAGAAGGAAAGCTAACATCAAGATCAAGAGTTAAATCAACATCATGATCTTTGTCTGAAATAAGATCTAGACATGGAGCAAGGTCTAGAGCAAGGATAAGATCTGAAACGGAAGTAAGAATTGATATTGAAACAAGAATTGGAGGGTCTAGCTTGGAAGCATGGTCGAGATCCTGAATAGCGACAGAGGCATCGGCATAATCAGGAAATGGAGCAGAAATATGAATAAACTTAAGGCAGATGTACACTCAGGATAGAGACAAAAAAACACATCAGGAGCAAGATCTAAAACTGGAGGAGCATCCAAGCACAAAGGTATATCGGAGATAGAATCAGAGATCAAGCTCGAATTTAGATCTAAGGTAGGTGCAGAGACATGAACAAGAGTAGGAAGTTGAACATGAAGATGATCAAGAGCAGGAGCCAGGTCACGAGTAGAAGCAAAATCAAGGTCAGGATCAGAAGCAAAAGCATGGACTGGAGCTGGAGCTGGAGCTGGAGCTGGAGCTGGAACTGGAACTGGAACTGGGTTTGGATTTGGAGCTGGAGATGTAATGGAATCCTGAACTGGATGTGAAACTTCTAGTTCACCATCCAACTGTACTTGCCTCTGCTCGACATCAAGCTGCTCAACATTTCTCTTCAGCTCGGGATAGCACTGATAGAACGATGCATCAATCTTCTCTACCTCTTGCATAATACTCGCCAATTGATTCTCCATGATGAAAGAAATTTCTCGGACTGGCTAGAACTGAATAAGAGATTCTCCTTCAAACTATCACGAGCCTACGAGCCAGATACAAGAAAGTGCAAGAGAAATACATATATAAACTGGAATCAATGTACTATAATATGAATAATACAACGGCCCAGAAAAGAAACTTTAAATAAAACCCATAAAGAAGCGGTGCTGATATCGATATGCGAAATCCAGCACGAGGGAATGTGTGTAATTTTTGAATTATATGGTTGGTAATTTGTATACCTTTTTTTAACGTAAATAAATGAATCTATACAATCTTTCAGTGATCCGTCAAAAAATTCTTAAAATCTTTTGGCGATTGTAGAAAGTGTCACAAGCCTACGAGACAAATACAAGAAAGTGCAAGAGAAATACATATATAAACTGGAATCAATGTACTATAACATGAATAATATGTACAACGACCCAGATTGTAAATCGCATGAACAAGAAGGCCAAGGAAGGAGAAAGAACATGAACAAGAGCAAGAGCTGGATGCAAGAGAAGCTCATAACTGGCATTGAAGCAGAATAGTTTTGTCATCCTCCAATGTCCCTATATATAGTACCCTAATGCATGAACTCCAGAATGTGCGCCACTTGGTGGGCATGCAAGATGCCACTTAGCTTAGGTGCATGAATGGCACTTGGCATACATAGGAAGACATTTGGCATAACTTTATGAACATGGCAATAGTGCATTTGTAAAGAGTCAATGACTTGCAACCAAAAGGTCATGGGCTCGAAACCCATCTTCAACATAATCCATTTTGCATATGTGTGATGACTATTTTCGTATTATACCTGTGACGACCTTCATGCGATTTACACTCTGGGCCGTTGTATATATTATTCATGTTATAGTACATTGATTCCAGTTTATATATGTATTTCTCTTGCACTTTGTTATATCTGGCTGGTAGGCCAATGATAGTCCACAAGTTGAGAGCAAGAACACAAGAACATAGGCAAGACCAAGGAAGGAGCAAGAACATGAATAAAAGCAAGAGCTAGGCGCAAGAGAAGCTCATAACTGGCTTTGAAGCAGACTGGTTCTGTCATCCTCGAATGTCCCTATATATAGTGCCCTAATGCATGAACTCCAATAGTGCATGGTCGCCTAGGTGAATGTGTGCCACTTGGCGGGCATGCAGGATGCCACTTAGCATAGGTGCATGAATTTCACTTGGCATACATAGAGAAGACATTTGGCATAACTTTTTGAACATGGTAATAGTGCACTTGGAAAGAGTCAATGACTTGCAACCAAAAGGTCATGGGCTTGAAACCCATCTTCAACATAATCCTTTTTTGCATATGTGTGACAACCATTTTTGTATTATACCTGTATGGTCGTCACAGAAAGATTGTATAATTTTTTTCTGGTGATCCATTAATCTTTGCCATTCGTTTAAGAAATTGCAAAGTTGATCTATAAAAAATAAGTAAATCGAAGTCATTTTATTCATCAGGCAAAATCTCGTACATTACATGTATCATAAATTTTGAACCATTCCACGATTTATACGTGTTGTCCTTGTGCAGGGGCATGCTAATCTTCTCTATATTTTTTCGATTTGATCGGATGTCCCGAAGGACATCTATAAAAAAAATAGCAATGGGGGGACCAAAATTAGATTGGTTAATATGAGTCACTCCACATATTACAATGCAATTCTTGACACTGCAACACGAGTTCAAGTTGTATATCTTACATAAAATGAATGAATACGGGGTATGTCTACCGGTGAGATAGATCATTTGATGGACGAGATACTCGACCACACCTGCTCCCTTAAGATCATTTCAGTTACACTGGTCGTTTCAGGTACAAGCAACGGGCAATTGATCTATGAACACTGACCCTGATGGAGCGGGAAGTGCTTCACCATATCAGTTCTAGCAAAGAAGTGCAATTCCTCAGTTTCAATGACTTGTTCAAGTTATTTCCAGTGTTCACAAAGGAGCGTCTACTTGAGATTGTTGGGATGGATCCGAGTTACATCAGGGACAATATCAACAAGACAACCGGGTTCAGGGTACACTTCCAGCGGCCATGGTGACTTGTATTGACTATATCATGATGCCGGATGAGGATAGGGACAGATGATAGACAAGAAACAGGGTCCAAATTTGCACACCGGCTGGTATTCCCACTGCATCTGTTTTGGAGCATGCTCAGTTGATCTGTGTCGACATGCGGGGCTTCACAGCAGATTAGATTGTCTCCCGGTTCTTTGATCTGTATGTAAGGCTCTTACCAATGACGGCCTGAAGTGCATTTCACCTCATCACACTACTTCTTCCCGGCCAAATGCCCAACTGTCTCCACAGCCAAGCGCAGCACGAGGGTGGCGGCCAGATTTACATCGACACTTATGAAGCCCCTGGATTTGAGCACAAGAAGCGCATCAAATAACACCAGTACTTTGTCACCGACATCATGATTTCTAGAGGTCATGACAGAGCTGGAATTCAAGGGGCAAGTCTGGGTCTACGTTTTTCCTTGCCAGCTCATCTAGGACAGATGTCGCACACAAGAACACCGCCCATCTTAAACTGGAAACTCACACCCACCACCCTCTCCATGGATCCCGGATCCCCCACGGTATGACACACAATACTACATTGCTTGATTCCAGGCTAAGCTGTACTTGAAACCCTTCAAGCGCTTACTGTGCCTTGCACAATCACACCCCAACTAGGGCCCATGCATCTACCACCCACACACACTGAGTCCTCGACTCCCATGATGCATAGTAATGAACCGTCCAGATTCACATAGCAGTCCTACTACTGTAGGTTGATCCTAAGCAAGATGGATGAATTATTGATTCAACTCCATAGCCTTCCTAGCATCCATAAGCTGAGGGACTTCAGAACCCCTTCTTGGCTTATGATCCTATCCACTGGATTATAATGATGCTAGTGGAATATATCGTCTGGATTAACTTCAACATAGTAATCTTGTGACTGCATGCTCTTGGTTCCTAACTTGATCCACATAGCTACATCCTATCTTCCTAGTTCTCTTGTTCCCTCTTGCATAGGGATCCTTGATCTCATATATAAATCCTAACCCTAGTGGCACTAACACTTTACTCTAGCACCACTAGTAGTGAACTTAGTGTACTCCCTTTGCAATACCCACTTAAGTGGCTGTGCTTTCTATTCACAACTACTTAACTAGTTGTCTCTGGGTACTTAGCACTTGTATTAATATGCATGGATGCCATGTGTCCTTTGAACCCATAACCCTTAGGTTTAGTAGTCCTATATGACCTAGGGTCCAACATTTGTACGTAACAGTTTGCTCCCCCTTTTAGAACCTTGCCCTTAAGGTCATACTCGGGTCAATATAGTCGTTTTATATTTTTTCCCTTTAGGACAGTTAAATTCTGAAGTTAACCATCCACCATCAGTTGCTTTTCAACTAAACTTGTTCTTATTCCTTTGCCGACTGGAACGACGTTTGCCTCCACCTCGTGGTGGCCTCAGTCCTATAACATATCTTCTAAAACCTTTGATTCAAAGATTTTATTTCTAGTAAAAGATATTAGCTGGTCGTACTCCTTCGATCTTCAGGTGGCATCTGAGATCGACTGGTTTCTTTTTGCCACTAAACCAGGTACTTCCACAATTCTCGATTGTAGCTTCCGATAGCGAGTGTCTAGAATCACTTTGGGTGTTACATGGGGCAAAATGCTATAGGTATTGCAATGAGCTTAACCCTCGGTTAACTATTGAGAATACATGTTAAGTTTATAAGCCATAACGATCCCGTAAGTACTCTTTAGGAAATAGCATGGGGGAATGTCAATTTCTTAACAAAAGGGGTTTCAAGGTCCATCCTTGAGCATACGACTAAATCATTGTACGGAAACATCAATTCACCTTCTTAGAAGGCTTTAAGTTGTTACACTCTCATCTTCGTCTGATCTTGGGCCTAAAATTCAGAATATTTGCTACTCATATCCGGAGCATATTCCATCTCTGACCTTGTTTAGGATCCCCCGTTCAGCTCACTTGTCAACCATGTTGACTCTCATAACCGTAAATTAACTTCTCAATACGAATTAAGTCAGACCTCTTGTTCCAACAAGTGTCTCGAGATTTCCTCTTTAATGAGCAATTAGAACTCTTATCCTTTACTGTTCATTGCTTTATACCATCAATAATCATTGATGGATATAAAATGTATATGGACGACTACACTAGGTACCGTCCCATACCAGCACCTATGCAACCTCACCAACACAGGACTCTTTCGCAAGCATATATCTTGTATAGTAGACCTACCATAGTAAACTTAAATATTTGGGTTGTCATGCCTTCGAACATGCTTCTTTACCCGCAACTAGAGTTGATACCTTCACAGTATAGTCCTTGACTATTGACCGATCCAAACCCCTATGGATCATTGCTAGGTAAGATAACTCCTCCTCGAGGAATACCCTCTAACGTGCTAGATCATCCACGATCCCTCAGGTGGAAGGTTCATTTGTCCCTGACAATCCTTTTACAACCTCTAAATGCCATGCTATTTTGAAATTCTAAGTCCCCAATCATATGCATCTTAAGTGATGATCCTACCCTCTACACATATGGGTAGTATGGCTAACACCTTTGAGTTCCCAACACAAGCATGCATACCAGTTTGCATTTATAGCCTTTATTTTCTCATCAATATATCTAATCACAATTCATAATTGCAACTTTTTACCACAAGTTGCTAATGCACGTTTGCATGGATGTTCTATTTACAACCCTAACCTGCATAGAGTCTGCATAAAATATCCCTGCATCCAATGTTAGTTACGTAAGCATGTACAAGCATTACCAATCCTCCCCTTTTAAAAGAACAAGTCCTCTTGTTCAGGGGCATTGATTTTCTCTTATCAATTATTTATCAGTATTTTCGAAGCAAATCATACTTGAACAAGGAAGAGAAGTTTACGGGAACATTGAGAATAGCATTAGAAATTTTCAAATTAAAGTTAACCATAAGTACTGATTAAACATAATTTTTATCAGTATCACACTACAGATTCACTGCATTCCTGAGCAGTATGGCCACATTGCCCACACTTTTCACAAGTGCTAGCTCTGCGTTTTAGCACTGGAGCACCCCGATGTTCCATTTCAGCATCAGATAACTGGCGTCCCCGACTTGTGATTATGTGCACATAGCAAAGTGTCGAGTCGAGATCTTGAGGGTCCAACCTCAATAGACGGCCCCGAAGTTGGGGATCTACTAGCGCCTGCATGAAATGCATTGCTTGCATATGCGGTTTCACATCAATCAGCTTTTCAAAAAGCTATTGGAGTTCATGGATATATTCGTCCAATGATCCCCTCTGATACATATTCTGAAGCTTTCGACGAGCTTGGAGCTCGTCCCAAGGGAATAGCTTAAGCTGGCAAAGCTTTTGGATTCATCTGTTCAATCACTTTGTCAACCTGAGAATTAATCATTCGATTGACTTCTTGACGCAGAAATGCAATATTTGCTTGGGTTTGAGCAAAGTACTGAGTCAACTCGTTACGAGTTGCTTCAACCAACTCCCTTTGCTCCATTTCCCAGACTGGGTTAGCATGAAAATCCCTGATAGAAGCCATAATTCTTTGTTCTTAAGCAAATTCGTTTCACCTCTCAATGCAAATTCGTTTTACCTCTCAATGAGGGCTTATTTATAAGCTCTGGCTTATATCTGTGTGATAACTTGAGATCACTGGAAATAGAACCTGCAGTGTTTCCCATGCAAGTCATCCTTTTCCATGCAAACCATCATTACCTAAAGACATGTGGTCCAATTCTGGAGCTAATTGGAGCTTGTTTGCTAGAGCCCTGCGCAAGGATGAAGCTCCACTGGTTTAATCGGTTACAGAATTAATGCATGTTCTTAACACAGACTACCACTATGGTTCTATCCATTTCGTGGCTCACCTGCAAACTGAGCTTTCTCTACAATCAAGCAGAATTCCTTGCACGATACCAAAGAATTGCTCACCCTCTCCGCAGCTTTTCGATCTGCGGTAGTTATTGCCGCTTCTTCCATCTGATGGAAGCACCTGCCAATGTGACCAAACCACGTGGCAGTCATTAACAGCAGGCTCCACGAGCCAAATCGGCAACAATCGATTTCCTTTCGCAGCTCCCGCTGCCCATTTCCGGTGGTTCCAGTAGCACAATGGTGAGCCACCCACTTATCGGGTGCTCACCTATACTTTAATTACAATGGTTTACTTAGACCATTGCTTTAATGCCTTATTACATTTGATTGCAGTGAAATATATTATACGGCATTAACACCCCTAGTGTAGGAACATTCAAGGTGCACCATAAATTCCAACACTAGGGAAGCATAAAAGGTCTCAACTAATGCAATAAATATCATTGCGTCTTCAAGTAGTAATGTTCACAAATCCCTGACTTGCTACCTTCCAATAGCTTACCATATTAGAGGTGAGCCACTCTACCTACTATAAGGTAGTGCCACTAACTTGAAATAATTTGAGTATGCAAAATCTTTTATGCACATGGTATGTTCCACAACTGTCCTCGCTATACCTTTTACAAGGTCTTCTATCCCCTTGCCTGAGGAATTGTTTACAAAGTTCCAGACTTGTTGTCTTGAGACCCATAATCATATAACGTACTGCAGACTTCTACGATCACCCAATGACACCACAAGTACTTATGATTTATGTGTTATGCTCAAAATTTGTTCTCAACCAATCACTGCATACAGTAATGTCTTTGGTGTGATTCTCGATCACCCATACAATCCACTACAACGTTAGTACTAGCATAATTGAGTTGAAATAATCCATTCAACAACTTAATCAAACCATATTATTTCCGACTTACCATTGCCAATTAATATCTTACTTGACTTCAAACGCTCCTAGACAATGGAACTCGGCTCTGATACCAAAAATGTCGCACACAAGAAGACCGTCCGTCTTAAACTGGAAACTCACACCTACCGCCCTATCCACGGATCTCGGATCCTCCACGGTATGACACGCAATACTACATTGCTTGATTCCAGGCTAAGCCCTACTTGAAAGCCTTCAAGCGCTTACTGTGCCTTGCACAATCACACCCCAACTGGGGCCCATGCATCTACCGCCCACACACACTGAGTCCTCGACTCCCCACGATGCATAATAATGAACCGCCCAGATTCACATAGCAGTCCTACTACTGTAGGTTGATCCTAAGCAAGATGGACGAATCCTTGATTCAACCCCATAGCCTTCCTAGCATCCATAAGCTGAGGGACTCGAGAACCCCTTCTTGGCTTATGATCCTATCCACTGGATTATAACGATGCTAATGGAATATATCGTCTGGAATAACTTCAACATAGTAATCCTGTGATTGCATGCTCTTGGTTCCTAACTTGATCCACATAGCTACATCCTATCTTCCTAGTTCTCTTGTTCCCTCTTGCATAGGCATCCTTGATCTCTTATATAGATCCTAACCCTAGTGGCACTAACACTTCACTCTAGCACCACTAGTAGTGAACTTTGTGTACTCCCTTTGCAATACCCACTTAACTGACTGTGCTATCACCACTTAACCAATTGTGCTTTCTCTTCACAACTACTTAACTAGTTGTCTCTGGGTACTTGGCACTTGTATTATACATGGATGCCATGTGTCCTTTGAACCCATAACCCTTAGGTTTAGTGGTCCTATATGACTGGTGGTGTTATGCTAAAGAACGCCAAAAATGGAGTCTCGATGCATGAGTTATGCTGCAAAACATATACATTGCCACCATGAAGCCCCTCGTGCGGGCGCCTAATTTGGGGTCCCATTTGTGTAAATTGTATACTTGAATAGTGGCTTTACCAAAGGCCCTTTGAACAAGCTTTCCAAGGAGTTTGTTGGGTTCTCGCCATCACCAGTCCTACATAAAATATAATTTATGTTTCAGTATAATCTCAAAATGAGCTACCCTAACTACATATAGCATCTAATCTACTCTTCATACAAATGGGGCTCAAAGTTGGGTGCCCTCCCCCCTCCCCCCCTTTTTCTTTTTTTAAAGGTGCGTTAATGTCGTGTAGTCATGCAACTAAGTTGTATGCCACTAATTCTAATCTTAACCAAACATAAATTGAGTCCTTCACGCCATCGAGCAGCCCACGTAGCCCGACCTAGGGAGGATGTCATGTTCACATTTGTCATACATATGTAATAT
>JAANSK020259452.1:0-12510 GCA_011763485.2 Isoetes engelmannii | reverse complement strand
TTGCTATCACTTTGGCATGTACCGTCTCATAGGCCTTTGGCCTCCATGGACGTTAAAATATACTTCCTTCCTTCCTTTCTTCCTTCCTTCCTTCCTTCCTTCCTTCTGGTAGATGAATGTAGAAGGCTTTTATATGGTGAAATAACTAAGAATAGCAACTTTTTGCAGTGTGGCATCCAATATGTTAATTGTATTGCACATGATTGTGAAAGCATATCTAGCACAATAACAAGGGCTTACTTTTAGATTTTTATACGTTTTTAGATAGTGAATGTGCCCAGAAAAATAAAATACATGATTGTATTGGTAATAGGTCTATGACATGTAGTTTTTTGTCAGAACTAACATAAATAGCAACAGAAAGAGGAAAACCTAGTAGTTTAAATCTTGTCATATGGTAACTGGGCTTGCAAAGCTTTCAAGACGGAGCCTAGATGCAACTTTCTTGCGTGTCGTCTGGGGTTGTGTCTACAATCTGTTTTGTAAGGAAATGGAATGTCGATTGATTAGGAGATTAGTCTGGTCAACCAACATGATTATAGCAAATAAGAATAATTCAAGCAAATAAAAGTTTTAAATCATACCTTCAGAAATGGATTTAATGCAAGTTACTTTCAAAGTATGTCAAAACTTAATCTTACAAAAACATTATAGAAATGCTTGTCGCATGTCTCACATATATTTTTATTACACAAGGTTCTAAGTTTCAACTACTTAATATGTTTTGACATGGGTCTTCTCTGGAGAAAGTTATATTTCGCTTCAGAAGTACAGGTAAGGGATGGGAAAGGCACTATACAGATGATAAAGTTTGCTGGAGCCATAGGAATGCAATATTGCCCCTAGCATCAGCTACATGGGAGTACAACCTTCATATTCCCTGTCATATCTCTACATTTAGGAAAACCAAAAATAAACATGCTTACAAAATATAAATGCCACATAATAGGAAATAGCATGCAACTCAAAGACAGACCTCTAACAATCCTCTTGAAGAATGTTGTGCTTCTATGTGCTTGTTGGTTGCCAAGCTATGAGAAAATGTGGGCAACCAACAAAATATGGTATAGTATGAAATGGTATAATCCTTTGGGTTATTTCCCAGCCTGAAAAAAGTCTTATGTGTAGCATCTTACCTATGAAGACTATCCAATTTACATCTACAACCCATAGCTAAATATGATAACACTAGTTTTTGAATACATCACCTTGATCTCCAGGTAACGAGAGGGTCATCTTGATTTTCAGGCAACCATAAGGTCGTCTTGACTTCAAAGTAACAACGAGGTCAAATGTATGTCTCTAGGAATAAAAAGCAACAAGAAAAATTAAGTTGATCAATTAGCGATACCGTGCATTGGATGAAAATGGAGAAATTAGTATCTTTAAGTGCTATCCTTGTGGTTCCACATGGCATGGCATGGCATGGCATGGCATAATTACAGGACACAAAAGACCAAGTAATGTAGGTTATACAAGGTGTTATGTAGATGTTATAAACATGTTTATTGGACATGAGCAATAAAGAGATAAGACTAAGACTGTCATGCAAGCAGTTAGAACTCCCTAGAACAATGCTTTCAGTAAATTTGATTCAAGATCCTAGTCAAAGTTTCATCTTGAAATGCGTATATTTTTCAAGACCTCCCCGTGGAGACAAACTATGGACTTGTATCATCTACACATGTGTACATGGTAAAGCATTTCCAATTCCGCCTTATTGCAACAAGGGTATGCATCTAGTATCACTTCATTCCCATTGCTTGCACGGTTTATGGATGAAAAAGATAGCATATTGACTTATATAGAGTGCTTTTTTGGGTTCATCATATACTCCCCAAATGCCATGAGATGCACACGCAATACGAAAATTGTTTGCTCTAACAATTCATAAAAAAAAGGAACAACATGATTAAAAATTGGAGGTAAGTTGAAGGTTAAGCGTATCATCTGAATTCGGTATTTTTTTTTTTAAGACCAAAGTCATGGGCTACATTTGCAATTGGTATTTTTTGACGACTAAAGTTTTGGGCTACATTCTCTTATCCTCTATTTTATTATAAGGTCTTCACATCATCACCATCATGATTTGTACAAGAATCACGTTTATGTAACAAGACCTAACACATTAAGATATTTCTCATGGTGCTAATGAAGTATAGGGTTGAGGAATAATGGTGTTTGATCTTTAGGATAGGATTGGTGTTTGGAGTTGTTTGAGCTTTAGGATAGGAATGGTGTTTGGAGTATTACATGTGAACTTGCATTTCGAGTCATATGTTCTTTTGGATGTTTAGGAGGCGCAAACAACTTCTTGGGCCTTTTGCATAATGAAGGGACTATCCACGTAGGAATTCAGTATCGCTCCCTTTACGTACTTAAACTACCCATCCACATGCGAACAACAAGGAATTTAGTCCATGGATCTTCCAATTTCATTGATATGTTGACTTCCAAGCTCATGCTCATGACTTCTCATGAAGTCTTTGAACAAATGTCAAACTAGTTTCAACAAGGGCATTTCCAGCAACAATTTCCAAATCCCGTAAATGTGCAGGCCTTTGCCACATTCTCAAGCTCCTATATTGGCACAAGCAGTCAAAGGTACATGTTATCCTATTTGGCATCACGCCATCTTGTTGCATTATCTTAAACAGATTAACAAGTTGAAAGAATCGCTACTATAAAACGATGAAAGTCCATGGGACCTAATTGGGTCCCTTGTTTATTTTGGCATTCAAGAGACTAGATTATTTTTGGGCAACACAGCCGAAGTCCACTACATGCATGGGAACGCAGTCGAAGTCCCTTAAGAGGCATGGGCAACACAACCTCAGCAGCTTCAGCTTATGCATTGGGCTCAATGCTTAGGTTTCAGTCCTAATTATAAATATATATAGAACAGAACATGATTCGTGTATTACAACACATTGACACACATTTTCAACCATGTCTACAAGCAAATTTCATGCCCCATTCCTGTTTGGATTTCAGATTCTATGCTAGTAGGCGTTTGTGTTTCAACAAAGGTAGACGGCTTAGATTTCTTGGACAAACGATGTGCTTCAACAAAGCTAGACGACTTAGTTTTGTTGGAAGAAACAAGGCAAAGAACCTGTTGTAAATCAGCATCTACCTTACACAAATATATTATCCAAATATACTCCTGATAAATTCACTTTCATTATACTGGCAGGAGACTTATGAAGTCCACAAACTACTGGCAACAGAATTATAGAAGTCCACAAGTTATGCAGTCACAACAAATAGTAAAAAGATGGCTTTCTTGAATGAAATAAGGCTGAAGCCCGAGAACCTGTTATAAGTCTTTACAGGGTAAATTATAACCATCTTTAACAGGCAGGAACAAACTAACAGAGGCCTTGATGTTCCTCTATAACATCAACAACATTGTTCATCTTATATAAAGGTAATAGAACAGCAACCTAATCCAAGTTGCAGACCTGGTTGTGGAGATTATGCATGCAATCGATCAGCATCTACTACATGTTGGAGATTATGCCTGTTGGAGATTATGCCTGCTGCCAGTCCACTTCATTTTTCTGTACAACACAACAGATGCATGAGCTACATTAACATTTCAAACAACAAATCTAGAAATATCATTTGCAGACCTGGTTGTAGCTTTTATATGTTTCAAAGCTTTTTTCTTGTCTGCTTCCAACTTAGACCATCCCTCGGAATGTAGGAACCTATCACAAGCTCCAGGGCATACATAAACTTTGACAGAAAAAGCGTGTTCGTGCTGCCTTGGCAGAATCATGGACTACCAACTCTGTAGCCTTCAAAACGTCACCTCCATCGTGAGTCTATGTGCTCCATCACCTCCATTTAGAGTCCTTAAAATTTATCCTCATCTCACTATGATCTTGGTTAAGGCTAGCCACTGCATAATATAGAGATGTAAATGCTTATGAGGAAGATATAATTATGTAACTGCCTACAGATGCAGTAAACAATGCAAGCTTTGAATACAATGGCAAAAAGGAATGCGAACATCATGTACAATGTGGCCAAGCTAATTAACAGCCTATCAACATAACATTCAAAGGCAATTCCACCTTATGCATTATGGACCCATTGCACAATAAGCTCCAAAATTATAATCAAAAGATGTTGCAGACTTGTCTGCAATATCTACATGCTTCAATGAACCAGCATTTGACATGTTCTCCTCCAGTCTTCCATCAAAGTGTTGCTTTTTCTTCCACCAATCCGTTTCACATATGACATTTGCATAAAGCTTCTAAACTTCTCAAAGAGGGAGTCTCTTCATAACCGAAGGGTCAGAATGGAAAATGGGACACTCTAACAAAGTAGACTATATTTTAGGCAGATTCTTAACGTCTTCCAAGATTATAAAATGGCTATCCGCCTTGGACCTCAAATGTCCATGACCAAAACAACGAAAACATATGCCAAATTCTTTGTTAGATGTAAATCGGCATCATATATTCTCTAGAATACTATAATTCTTGTTTCTAACCACGGTCAAAGACATGATTTTCGAAATGGGTGTGGATAGCTTCAAATAAAAGTATATGGTGAGCAGAAGTTATGTTTTGACTCTCGTGGAAGCTACGCAAAATATATAAATTGCTTCATCGTTGCCCTTCATTGTTATTAATAGAAAGATTCACATTTGAAAACTTATCTTAATGGCAGCTTCCATCTGTTCTCTGTTCCATAGCAGGTGTCGTTTTTATCCTCAAATGAGCTGCATAGCAGTAAGTACAAAAAGCATTTTGATCTGGTCATTCTCAATCTTCATTTTGTCGAGAATTGGTGCATAGCACTAACTACAAACAAAGCATTTTCATCTGGTCATATTTATCTTTCTAATTACAAGGCTACAGAGATATAAAATCTGAATCGATGCATCTTGATCCCAGATTGTATAGACTATATACTGTATTTGCATTATGTATTTGCAAGTATAATAATCACTGTCAATATTCTTGTCAATGTATCAAACTGAGCTCATGGGGGACCAATATTTAGGGAGAGCATTCTAAGATTCAAGTACCTAAACATGAGTTAAGGAACATAAAGCACTTACCTGCTTGCAAAGATTTATTGCCAAGCCTTTGTCCCAGTACTCAGAGCCCTATGTATCAGGAATGCCACAAATCTGGCTATTGAAGACTCGTAATTTCTAAAATACAAGCCACAGCTACAAGCATTTAAGAGCTTATTATGTGATTGGACTGTCCAAACCGATGCATATTTCCTTCATGAGCACAATGTCTTTGTCACACGTCCAGCATAATCATTGCTAAGACTACTTAGAATTTGTTCCATAGAATAATGTCTTGGCATAGAACAATGTCCTGTGGAAAACCAAATGAACAAAGCCATTCCTTAAATCCCCTGCTTCATTTACATAAATTAATTCAAAAAGCAGAGAAAATATTTACCATCATGTACGATCACCACATGCCAATCAAAGTGGCACCAATAGCGAACAACGGCAGAATCCCAGGGGTCCAAACACCCCATTCATTGTTTACCTATGTTCCCGCTTTTATATTTTCAGATCCATCTAGCATTAACAATTATAAAAATAGTTGCTGATCAGAGTAAATCACCAGTAGAAATTAGTTTTTACCTGTTTAAATAACTATACGCAAGTGCTAGAGAACATTTCTAACATAAGAAAAATTAGAGAGAAGGGAGCAGAATATATCTGGAGCATTTGTTTTTGTCTTGAGATTTGCCGCAAGAGAGAGGGAATATCATTACCGGAGTATGCAAACATTATTTGCTGTTTCCGACTTCAAAATTTCTACTTACAAAAATCAACATCCGCACCAAGTAAGTCACCATTAATTCACCTGCCGGAAAGTGCAAATCTATTCACCTGCTGACAATATAAGAATTCCTTCTAACCTCTCCGTTGGAAATCTTTTGTAGTAATGGCACCATCCAATCATTCCCACAGAGTATCCAATAAACCAATCTAGGGATGATGTTAACAGAAAAGAAAGAAACAGTACATCATGAAGCGTGGAATTGGTTTCCTGTGAACCACTGCTATGCTCGAAAATCGTAATTGCAAAGCGTCCAAGTAAAGAAAAATATTAAACTTGGGATGAACATACTGAAGAATAAAAGGAAAAGGAGGAAACATACTTGTACAGAAGGCCTCCATATAAACGACCCACTGCTGACCTAGTAAACCACTGCTAAAGCTTGCAGAAGCTTGCTATGGCAAGAATACAGAGGTTGGAAAGGATCGACAGATATGAACCGAGCTTGTATTGACGAATACGGCAGGAGAAGGAGAAGGCAGAAGGCAATTTTCAAGGAATTTCTAATTTCGTAGATCGTTGGATTCAAAATTAGAAGATCTAACAATTAGAGACGAATTTGGCTGATGTGTCGCGACATGTGGATAGGCTAGAATTCAAGCATTCACGTGAGCTCGGGTTAGGCAACCCTGCTAAAAAAAATGAATATAATATTGCAAGCTAAATAAAGAAGACTTACGCTGTGGCATCCTTCTGTTGCGCATGTCTATTTGGTGCTGCATCATCTGCTGTGATCTCTCGAAGGGCCCACTCCCATGCATCATCAAGGATACGTTGTCGCTTAGAAGTTCCCTTCTCTCTAGATGCATAATTTATCACGACAATTCGAGCGTTTGAAAGGGATCCCTTTTGTTGTTGGGGCTATTGATGGCAGTCATCTACCGATTATTGCACCTGCTGAAAATGCACAAGATTATTACAACAGGAAGCGGTTTCATTCAATATTGCTATAAGTGATCGTGAGCTCTGATTGTTGCGTACGGGACTATGATGTTGGCTGGGCAGACAACATTCACGATTGGAAGTTGTTCGAGCAAAGTGAAGCTGGAAAAAGGATTAAAGCTGGCCACTTGGGAAACTACTGTCTAGTAGGTGATGCTCACGACCTTGGATGCTTTCGCCATTCAAGGGTCATAAAGATGGACTAAGCAGAATGGAGTATCATTGGAATTATATTCAGTCTAGCACTAGAATGCCAGTGTAATGCACCTTTGACATGTTGAAGTCAAGATTCAGAATCTTGTTGAAGAGAAATGACACGCAATTAGAAAAAGTGCCTGATGTTGTTGCTGCTTACCTTATATTGCATAATCTCTGTGTGAGACACGGTGATGGCTTTGATAACAACTAGATAGATGAAGCAAAATCTGAATTAGAGGCAGCCATAGAATCAGAAAGGAAAAGTAAAAAATATGCAGAGCAAGTCAAGCGCTTACGAATTCTTGACAATGAAGTGGTGAGGGCTGCAGCATACGGTTTGCACAGGGTAGCAGGGGCAAACTTGAACCTCATGGAAGCGTTAGCAAGATCTCTCGAGCATGATCCCAATGAAGTTGCATCTATAATCGCAAATGCACCGAAGTGTTCAGCAGCAATTTCCATAGCAAATTCTGCTCGTAGAAATGCTCTTGCCAAAGCTTTGTATGATAAGTCTATGCAGGAACTAATTCATCAGCAATTTGGTGGCCACTTAACTGATAACAAAGATAGTGGAGCATAAATTGAAGGTATTTTTCTTTTCGTTTCTGAAATGAGCACCAAAACATTAGCTATTAGCTTTAAGTTGTTTTTCTTTTTCTTTGCAAGTTTTTTTGCAGTTATCCGAGTTCAAGAAACTTGTTGTAGTAGTAGTCATTCATTTGAGAAGAATGATTTAATTCACATCTTTATGATTTCTAAGTTTGATTATATAGTTGTATCTGTCATAGCAACAGTTGTATCTTTTGCTGAAATACGAATGTTGTATGACACAGGTTTTGAAGAGGAAGTTCTTGATTCATCAGCAATTCGGTGGCCATTTAATTCGTGTTATTGATTAAGTTAATCACATCATTAAATTTGAAAAAATGAGTTAATTCATATCTTTATGTTTTCAAAGTTTGACAATGATAGTGTAGTCTATGTAATTGTGTCTTTCATAGCAACAAAAGGAGCATGTGCCTTTTTAAAATGTTATTACACATAGCTTTTCTTATGTTGAAATACCAATACTGTTGCCATAAAGCTTTTGAAATTTTGAACATGAAGAACTTGGTCAAGCACTGTTTGCCACAGACATATAAAATGATCTGTGTGAAGGGAAACAATTTCGAAATTGTGAAGAAAACGCGATTTCGAAATCCAATTTTTGAATGTGGGGGCAAGTTCGAAATGTTTGGGTTCATTTTCGGATTTGTGTTCGAAGGAGCAATTTTGATTCGAATGTACAATTACGATTTGAACTTCAGTTTCGGATTTGTATTCGTTATTCAATTTTAAACTTATATCCCCTAAATGACACCTAAATGGAATAGTGCAGAAAAACTGCCCTGTCAAATATATAAACCTTGTTGCCACGTAGTTGAACAAGTGACATGCATGTCGAATCTGGGCCTTAGAGCAATGTGTCCTAAAAAAAAATAAGAATTTTTAATACAACAAGAATTTCAATAAAGATGGTTGGATTTTAAAAAAAATGAAGACAATGATAACACACCGACTGACCTCAGATAACCTTGTCCGTATATAGGACTCTGAGATACCATTCCCATGTACTCCTAACCTCACGTATCACCTGCATTAAAGTATAAGATACAAACACTTTTAATTAAGTACGAAGAAAGTGATTGACATAATAAATGATGAATAAAGCATTTGACCATCTCAATGTGCTCAGAATCCTGCTCTTTCATATGCTTATGGGGTGCTTTTCAATAAAAATGTTCGTGTGCTATATTTCTTATACTCTTGCGTAAAGCCTTATCTCCTGAGCCATACTTTGGCTAGCCCGTTGGGCTTATCACTAAATCAGGTACATCTGGTGAGCTCTCTAATAGCCTAGAGCCTGCAGGGTACTTAAATATCCCAACCTACAAGTCAAACATATTAGATTATTATGTTAATTTATTATGGAAGTGTAGAAAATATTTACATGCACTTCTCCAATGTCTACATGTGGTGTACCCCTGCCTCGTCCCCCATGTCCACGTCACGTCCACACCCTGTAATTTATAGCAAAATACGTATATAGAGTATTTCTAAAAGAAACACGGTTGAAATATTTACCTATATCTGACTCATGTGGAGCTGGAGCTGTAGGTGTCATTGTAGGTGGTGGTGTAGGTGTAGGTGTAGGTGTAGGTGTAGGTGCAGGTGCAGAGGTAGGTAAAGAGAGCAAGAGTGATTAATATGCAGTAGCATTGGCCTCCCGCTCTTTAGTTATCCTATCAAAAGTCGTATTCAATAGCCTAGCCTCAGCAATGGTCTCCTGAGGATTCTCAACCCATGTACGAAATGTCTGGGAGGCATCACCACCAGTACCGTATAGGTTCCGCAAAATCACGATGGCTTGGTGCAACGGGTCGTCCAACATGTCGCCCATCTATGAAATCAAACAATATCAATAAAAACGAGCACAACTCAGACAAAAACTTACAACCTAGTTGTCAGTGCAATCTACGACATTGAAAAAACGCACAAAGGAAATGGTGCATGAAAATAAAATATGCTAAATCGAATGAAAATGTTCATGTCCCCATTATATACAGTTGGCTCAACGACTAGGAATATTGACTCTATTTTTTTAATAATAAAAAATTAGACTCTATAAGATATAAGGTGAATACTGTCTATAATACAAAATATTGTTGACTCTATAAAATAGTCACTAGGAAATAAAACGTGTCCAATTGGAAAGGATATCCAATTGTTTTTTTTAACAGAACTACATTACCTGCTTGACCTGAAAGAATACAACCTAGTAATCACCCTATTTTGAGATATTTGTGATGATATACTGAAGAAATCCAGACACCTTTAACTCATGCTCTTCTGCTACTAAGCATAAAAGAGTAAAGGACCCTTTCACTTAAATCAGGTATGGAACGTAGTTAAACAGTTAAAGTCAGCGTATACAACACACACCCATGTCAAAAATCTCACAAATCTGATTACGCTTGTGCCCACAAAATGTTCGTGCACCTCTTTTTTTTTTGTATAGACAGAAGCTTGTTTTCTGGTGTGAAAATAAACTGATTACTTGCATTTTTAGTTTGATGTGCCAACAAGTGAACCGCATCTCATCACCCACTTATGCAAAACATATACTGACATAATTTAGGAAGGTTGAGATACAATGGATTATAAAGACAATGGCTTTATAGAGGAACTTGAAACTTCTAATGAATTGATTAACAATTGGATGATAGGAGGAACACATTTCACAACTTCTGTGGATACCTTAACTCAACGAGATACTAGTTCAATGCTAGTTGTCATGTTCAGTGGTCGTCACAGACTCCACATTGACAAAGATAAGGTATTATGGTTGTTGAATGATCTCTGCATGATATTGTAAGAAGTTTTCTTTAACTATCAAACAGGGTATTGTGTTTATAGACAGGGATGGAACTCATTTTCGTCATGTCCTAAACTATCTGCGAGATGGGGCTATTCCAACATTAAACATATCTGTCTGTCATGAGCTGTTAAGAGAAGTCAAGTATTATCAACTAACGGTGAGCTGCTTATTATGGATAGAAAATTGTTACTTCTAATTCCTTCTATGCTATTGCAATAATTGCAATTAAGTCCAAGGGCATACTCAACTCATTCTATAGGTCCCATGGAGACACTCTAAGTGCTCCATCAGTTCGGCTGGTCTGGCCTTCCATTAGTGACTTCAAAGGCAAGTTCTAAAGCGAAGCTTGTATGCAATTAAACTACTGGATATGCAATCAATCACTATGTCATCTGGTTGTGCCTACATGAAATCTCTAGTGGTTCATGAATACACAGATTGCCATGTTTAAACATTTTCAAGTAGATAAGCATAAATTGCAGGCAGTGAACTTACCAAGTTTTCTTCTGACCTTCAACCTTGTCCACAATGATGCAGATGATTTAAGATTATGGCTACATAAATATGGTTAGACAGTTAGGATCCAATGATAAATGTTCAGAAGTAAAATTGTAAAGCATCGCATTAAAGTGCCATTCTCTCAAAATGCTGAGAACTTAAACTGAAATCCTATGATTTGCATGATCATTATGGAATTTTACGACCTTTAAAGTGAACTCATGTTACTGACATTTGAGAGTGCACCTTGAAGCTGAGGTTTGCAATAATTGAGCAACAAAATGTTGCAAGCAAAACTAACACATCCAAAGTGCTTTCAAGATTTTTACAATTTGGGCCACAACCTACATGACTTTTCCTGGCCATTTTGCCAAGTTCATTTGCAGAAATGTTACAATTCATCAACTCTTATTGCTAAGAATGGAAACCGCTACAATTTTCACTGTACAGTCTTCACAAAATGGAGTGAATAGCCTACACGATTATGAATGCCTAAGGGAAATTCGTCAGCTCTAAATTGCTTGCTGACAGCATATTATTACAAAAGCATTTCATACCTCAGACAACCTTCAGAGAACTTTGCACTCCTTCGTCCTCTTCTTTTTAACTTGGGATTTATGATTACTTAATTTCACACGCAAATAAATCTTTAAGTAAGAAGGCGTATCTGTATGTCATATAGATGCTTTAGTTCATGCTATTATCAGATTTTATGCTTATAGAAAAGCTTGCATGTAGAAGAGCTTGCATGCAAAACACATATTAAACAACTGGCCTGAATCAGGCTCTTTGTAATAGAAATTCTCTTTGCTTCCAGGCAAGACAGTATTCTGAGCAACTCTAACTAGAACAGTGTTCTTGTGACGAGACAATGGCATGACACAAAGTATATCATTGAAATACACATGCATTCTAAAGTGTTTAGAGGAGTTCTAGAGGTGTTTACATGCATTCTAAAGTGTTGGAGTTAATTCATTCTGACGTATGTGGTCCAATGCAACAGTGTCTTGGGGGGAAGTGTTACTTTGCCACATTCATTGATGACTTCAGCAGACACACGAAATGCTATTTCTTAAGTCTAAAGATGAAGTTTTTATTAATGCTTTTAGACTCTTCACTGCAGAGGTAGAACATGAAACATCGCTGCATGTAAAATGCTTAAGATCGGAACTTGGGGGAGAGTATAGGTCAGATGAGTTCAGGAGATTTAATCAATTGCGTGGCATCAAAAGGCAATATACTTGTCAGTATACACGACAACAAAACAGAGTAGCAGAGCGCAAAAATCGAACCATCATGAATGCGGCCAGATGTATGCTCAAACATGCAGGTCTTCCAAATTATTTGTGGGGAGAAGCTGTTGCAGCCGCATGTTATATATAAAACAGGTTACCCACTGTGGTGGTAAGGGGAGGAGTTCCAGAAGAAGTTTGGACAGGTACCAACCAGTCTGTTAAAAGATTTAAAGTTTATGGATGTCTCGCATACATGTTGGTCCCAGAAGAATTAAGGAAAAAACTAGATGATAGAAGTATTTGCACATTTTAAGGAAGGAAGGAAGGAAGGAAGGAAGTATATTTTAACGTCGCACCACAAAGGCAGCGTCCGAGGACATGCGACCAC